>JAODAL010082298.1:0-11623 GCA_025379985.1 Phyllomedusa bahiana
TTCGGCAAAGGGGGGGCATCACTGGTACGGGGGGCTACTACCTGGCTACAGGGCTCACTGGCTACAGGGGGCTACTACATGGCTACACGGGCTTATTACATGGCTAACATTTGAGGTGATATAGATGGGGTGTTTGTATAGAGATAGGAATTGGTAAGAAGCGCTGATAAATTGAGGAGTTTTAAGAGTTTTGTAAATTTTACAGTGAAGATTTGGGGAAATTTGTCGTCTTTGGCGTCTGGGACAGATGGAAAGAAGAAGGAAGAGAAGAAACAACTTTCAGAGACGTCTCTGTGAGTCACTAGATATAACTTTACTGTAATCATTTATATTTTCTGCAGAAGCTGTGTACAGGTGTATCCTCCACTGTATGGTCACTGTATGCCGGAATATTGGGTTTTGTAGTATAAAGGTTTATACTCAGTAATGGTCAGTTTGTAAAAATTCGGTCACTATAGGTTTGGTGATATGTGGTCATGGTGTGGTGTGTTTTATTCGTCACTGTGTGTTGGTGATATGTGGTCTGAGTGGTCTGGGGATTCTGGTTGGTGTAGCGGTGTTTTTTGGGTAACTGTAGGACTATGATTTAGTAGTTTTTTATAAGTAGCACATTGTGGTTAAAGCTTTTGTAAAATTTTGGCTTTTGGTTTATGGTGATGCACTGTGGCGCTATATGTTACGGGAGGGGGGGGGGGGGGCGACATTTCTTCACCTCGCCCTGAGTGAAATTTAGCCTAGGAACTGCCCTGATGATGGCATCAACTCTCCTGCAGGGATTGTGATTTACAATTGTTTTAGACAATTTTTCTGAGCTGTGCTATGAGCCAGACCAATTCTACCAATGTTTAATGGATGCCCAAACTTTCCTTCTCTTGTGCTGTGTGATCGATCACTCCTTCCCCAGTCCTGCTGTGTCTGACCACTCCTTCTCCAGTCCTGCTGTGTCTGACCACTCCTTCTCCAGTCCTGCTGTGTCTGACCACTCCTTTCCCAGTCCTGCTGTGCGTCTGACCACTCCTTTCCCAGTCCTGCTGTGCGTCTGACCACTCCTTTCCCAGTCTTGCTGTGCGTCTGACCACTCCTTTCCCAGTCTTGCTGTGCGTCTGACCACTCCTTTCCCAGTCCTACACTATGATGGATAACTCCATCCTCAGTCTAATTGTGTGTCTGACCAGTTGTTTCCGAGACCCACCATATGTCCCAACACTTCCTCCGCAGTCAGACTCTGTGTCCAACTACTTCTTCCCTAGTCCTACTGTGTCTGGCCACTTCCTTCCTAATCCTATTGTGACTGATTACTCCTTTCCCATTCCTATTGTGTGTCCGAACAATTCTACTCTAGTCCTACCATGTGTTTGACCTCTCCTTCACCAGTCCTCCTATATATCCCAACACTCTTTCTTCAGTCCTACCATGTGCTAGACCACTTCTTTTCTGGTCTTACGGTGTCCCTGACCCCACCTTTCCCAGTCCTACTGGGTGTCCAACAACTCTTTTCCTAGTACTACAGTATCTGACCACTCCTTTCCTAGCCCTACTATATATCCAACCACTTTTGCCGAGTCCTGTTATATCCCCCGACCATTCCTTTTCTCCTCCTATATGAGTTTTATAGTCATTCTCAATTCTCCTCAAGGTCAACCAGAACTCTGCGACACTCCTGAACATGGACTAAGGCTCTAACACCTTCTCCCATTTGTGCCATCTCCAACCTTAAAAGGGGGTTTTCGTTTTAGCTCTCGTTTTCTGTTCTGCTAATTTTTCAGATTGATTTGAAATCGGGGGGGTTTTTCCCCCCAACAGGGGTGTTCTCCCTTTGCAGGGTGCTTCCTTCAAGGCGTTCTCTCCTCTCAGGAGGCGGGTTTTCTCCCCCGAGGCAGTTTTCCCCTCCCGGGGCGGTCTCTCCCCTCCGGGCGGTCTTCCTCTCAGCACTGTCTCCCCCCCAACAGCGTGTCTTCCCTCACGGGCGTGCCTCTCTCTCACAGCGTTTCCCCTCCCAACAGTTTTTCCCTCCCTCTCACAGGGGGTTTCTCCTCTACACTTCTCTCCTCTCAGGAGCGTGCCCCCCTCTCAGCAGGGGTTCCCCTCTCAAGGGGCCCTCTCCTCTCACGGGCTGTCTCTCCTCTCAGCAGGCGTGTCTCCTCTCAGCAGGCGTGTCTCTCCTTCAGCAGGTTTCTCCCTTCAGCGGGCTGTCTCTCCTCTCGCAGCGGGTTCCCTCTCACGGGGGTTCCCCCCTCTCAGCGGGGTTCTCCCTCTCACACTGTCCTCCTTCAGCGGCGTTCTCTCTCCACAGGCTTTCCTCCTCCACAGGGGGTTCTCTCCTCCACAGCTGCTCTCCTCTCAGCGGGCGTGTCCTCCTCTCAGCAGGCGTGTCTCTCCTCTCACAGGCGTTGTCTCTCCTTCACAGGCGTGTTCCCCTCCCCCAGGCGTGGTCTCTCCTCTCACAGGCTTTTCTCCCCCTCACAGCGTGCCCTCTCTCTCACAGCTTTTCCCCTCTCGCGGCTGTCCTCCTCTCAGCGGCGTGTGCTCTCCTCTCAGCAGGCGTGTCTCTCCTCTCAGCGGGCGTTTTCTCTCCTCTCAGCCAGGCGTGTCTCCCCTCCCAACGGCGTGTCTCTCCTCCTCAGCAGGCGTGTCTCCCCTCTCAGCAGGCTGTCTCCCCCTCCTCCAGCAGGGTTGCCCTCCCCTTCAGCAGGCGTGTCTCCCCTTAAAGCACGTGTCCTTCTCCTCTCAGCAGGCGTGTCTCTCCTCTCAGCAGGCGTTGCTCTCCTCTCAGCGGCGTTGTCTCTCCTCTCAGCGGCGTGTCTCCCCTCCTTTCACAGACGTGTCTTCCTCTCGCAGGCTTTGCCTCTCTCTCACACCCGTGTCTCCCCTCTCAGCGGCGTGTCTCCCTCTCACGGGCTGTGTCCCCTCTCGCAGGCGTGTCTCCCCCTTCAGCAGGCGTGTCTCTCCCTCAGCAGCTTTGTTCTCCTCCCACAGACGTTGTCTCTCCTCTCAGCCAGACGTGTCTCTCCTCTCAGCAGCGGGGGTCTCCTCCCAGAAGGCTTGGTCCCTCCTCCCAACGACGTGTCTCTCCCTCTCAGGCGTTTCTCTCCTTCAGCAGCGTGCTCCCCCCTCAGCAGTTTTGTCTCTCCTCCCAACAGCGTGTTCTCCTCTCAGCAGACGTGTTCTCCCTTCCAGCAGGCTGTCTCTCCTCTCAGCAGGCGTGTCCCCTCTCCCAACAGACGTTTTCTCTCCTCTAATCTTGGCTGTCTCTCCTCTCCACAGGCGTGTTCCTCCTCCCAACAGAGTGTCTCTCTCTCATCAGCGTGTCTCCCTCTCACAGGCGTCTCTCTCCCAACAACTGTCTCTCCTCTCAGCAGGCCTGTCTCTCTCTCAGCAGGCCCTGTTTCCTCTCAGAGTGTGTCTCTCCTCTCGAGGCGTCTCCCCTTCAGCAGTTCCCCTCTCGGGGCGTGTCCTCCTCTCAGCAGGCGTGTCTTTCCCCCTTCAGCGGGCGTTTCTCTCCTCTCAGCAGCGTGTCTCCCCTCTGCAGGCTGTCTCCCCTTTCACAGCGTGTCCCCCTTTAAGGGCAGGCTGTTCCCTTCAGAGGCGTTTTCTCTCCTCTCAGCAGGCGTGTCTCCCCTCTCAGCGGCGTTGTTCCCCTCTCACAGGCGTGTCTCTCCTCCGAGCAGGCGTGTCTCCCCTCCCAGCGGGCGTGTCTCTCCTCTCAGCAGGCGTGTCTCCCTTCAGCAGGCTGCTCTCCTCTCAGCAGGCGTTTCTCTCCTCTCAGAGGCGTGTCTTCTCCCTCAGCAGGTGTCTCCCCTCTCTCAGCAGGCGTTCTCTCCTCCTCAGCAGGCGTGTCTCCCCTCTCCAAGCAGGTGTCTCTCCTCTCAGCAGGCGTGTCTCTCCTCTCAGCAGGCGTGCCTCTCCTCTCAGCAGGCGTGTCTCCCCTCACTGAAGAACTGTGATATCATCATTTTGTTTGAAGCAGGGGATGCAGAGGGTTGTCTGGATATAACAGCTCTGTAGCCTCCTGCACGCTTATTTCTGCAGCCTTGAGGCTCAAAACACCAGCAAGCACCTGTCATATGTCTTAGTTTACACACAAATCACGCTGAAAGCCAGCAGCTTTAACTTCTAGTGGTCTTCACCCAAATTGTACTGACAACAGGCAGATACCTTTACTCAACTACAAGGACAAATGTCAGCTTCAAGTAAAGATCTCTGCTTGCTGTCAGTAACATGAGAGTGCTTGGTGTGACTACTGTGACAAGGGACACATATAGGGGAGCTTTGTGGTGTATATGACTAAAATTAAAAAGATGTCTACAAATATATTTTCATATCTTTACATATGTGTACAATTTAAAAAAAAAAAAAAAAAAAAGAAACTACTGATGGGACTTGAACTCCCAAACCCCTTTTCTTACAAAAGGTATCACCTAAGGTCTGCACTATACAAGAGCTTATGCAACACAGTCTTGAATCCTTATGTTATACACTACAGATATGACGTCATAAGGGGGCGGGCTTCATTCGATCTGAGGAACAGAACGCCTTCTTTTCCAAGTAGCAGTTTAAGGACTGGACATGTGAGGAGGTGAATCAACTTCTTGGCAAAAGCCCTTTAAACAGGCAGACATTGCCCAGATCCTTCACCTATAGCTGGAGATGTATATAGAGGCAGCAGACCTTGGTTTCACTATCATTTTAACACTCAGAGGGAGTAAACACAGAGTGTGCAGGCAGCCAATCACAGTGCAGGGGGTTCTGGGGTTCCTGTCTAGGGCATATCCCAACAGGGTGAATGAAATGTCAGCCAGCCAATCACAATGCAGGGGGGGTGTCTAGAAAATCGACACGGGGCATTTTTACCAGCATCAGACAACAGCAAAACAGAATACAGATTTACAGAGAACTGATATCTGCTAAACCAAGTGACAGAGGGAATGCCCAAACCCCAAATTTACAAAAGTGCTTATTCTTACTGTCCCCATAATCTGAGACATGATCTTTGTAACGATAAAACCCCTTTAAGTCCAGTGCAGTCACCGGCACAACATAGTAATACGGTAATGTCTGCCTTCACCTTAAATATACTTAGATTGGTGCAATGGTGACATAATCTATATATACACATATAATAACCAGATCCTGGTCACGGTCCACATGAGCACCAAGGACTGGGGAACTAAATCACTGAGCTCCAGAGACTGGGGAACCTAAATCACGGAGCACAAGGGACTGGGGAACTAAATCACTGAGCACCAGGGACTGGTGGAACCAAAATCAATGAGCACCGGGGACTGGGGAACGAAATCACTGAGCACGGAGGGAGGGGGATGGGTAACGAAATCACTGTGCACCTGGACTGGGGAACTAGAACACTGTGCACAGGGATGGGGGAACAGAACTGAGCACCAGGGACTGGGGAACTAGTTACTGTCCCCAACAAAATTTTAATGGGTCCAGCCTCAGTCTGTTTTTTTTGTCTTTTTTCAACGATTTAGTATGCCATTTATTTTCTTTGCGTTGTTTATATTGCATATATTAATTAGTTTCTCAAATTATATTTTTTTTTTTACTGACATTGTCTATCCTCTTTAGGTTGGCTTACACAGTCAAGCTCAGAATAGCCAAGAGGGGAGCAGGAGAAAACCCTCATGGACCCTTTGGCATGAATTCCACTGTTGAGCCACAGGAATCAACTCCACTGGTTGGACCCAAGAATCAACTCCCACTGTGTGGACCCAATATCAATTCTATGGTGGCCCCAAGAATTAATCCATGGTGAGGTCCAAGAGTCAGCTCCATTGGTGCCAAGGAAATCAAACTCCATGGTGGGACCCAAGAATCAACTCCACTGGCGGCCCCAAGAATTTCTAACTCCATGGTGGGTCCTAAGAATCATCTTTCACTGGTGGCTTAGGAATCAACTGATGGTGGGACCCAGAATTCCAACTCACTGATGGACCCAAGAATCAACTCTACTGGTGGGCCCCAAGAATCAACTCCACAGGTGAGGCTCAAGAGTCTGCTCTATTGGTGGCCCCAAGAATCAACTCCACTGATGGGCCCAAAGAATCAACCCCACCTGTGGCCCCAAGAATCAGCTCCACTGGTGGGCCGAAAGAATCAAATACACTGGTGGGCCCCAAGTATCTGCTACACTGGTGTCCCCAAGAATCAGCTCCCATGGTGCACCAAGAATCACCTCCACTGGTGGTCCAAGAATTAACTCCACTGGTTGGGTCCCCAAGAATCAGCTCCTTGGTGTCACAGAATCACTCCCTGGTGGGCCCCAAGGGATCACCTACTGGTAGCCCCAGAATCAACTCCACTGGTGGCCCCAAGAATCAACTCTCTGTGGCCCTCAAGAATCAACTCCACTGTGTCCCCAAGAATCACCTCCAATGGTGTCCCAAGAATCACCTACATGGTTGTCCCAAGAATCAGCTCCATGGTGGGCCAAAGAATCTCCTACACTGGTGGGCCACCAAAAGAATGAATCACCTCCACTGGTGTCCCCATGGAATCTCCTCCACTGGTGTCACCAAGAATACCTCCACTGGTGGTCCCAAGTAATACTCCACTGGTGGCCCAAAAATCCAACTACATGGGTGGCACCAAGAATCAACTTCACTGGTTGGCCCCAAGAAAATCAACTCTACTGGTGGCCCCAAGAATCATCTCCTTGGTGTCACCAAGAATCACCTCCATGGGTGGGCCCAAAGCAATCTACCTCCATGGTGGCCCCAAGAGATCAACTCCATGGTGTCCCACAGAATCACTCACTGGTGGCCCTAAGAATCACTTCCACTGGTGGCCCAAGAATCAACTCCACTGGCTGTCCCAAGAATCACTCCATGTGTGGCCCCAGAATCAACTCCCATGGTGTCCCCAAAGAATCCACCTCCACTGGTTGGCCCCAAGAATCACCTCCAATGGTGTCCCAGAATCAGCTCTCTGGTGTTCACCTCAGAATCACCTCCATGGTGGTCCCAAGTAATCACTCACTGGTTGTCCCCATGAATCGCTCCAATGGTTGTCACCAAGAATACCTCCACTGGTGGGCCCAAGAATCACCTCATGGTGGCCCCAAGATCACTCATGGTGGCCCCAAGAAATCAACTCCATGGTGGCCCCAAAGATATCAACTCTCTGTGTGTTCACCAGGAAATCACCTCCCATGGTGTCCCCAGAATCGCTCCACTGGTGGGCCAAAAGAATCACTACACTGGTGGGCCAAAGAATCTCCTCCACTGGTGTCCCCAAGAGATCACTCCACTGGTATGTCCACCAAGAACACCTCACTGTGGGCCCCAAGAATCACCTCCACTGGTGCCCCAAAAAATCAACTCCATGGTGGCCAAGAATCAACTCACTGGTGGCCCCAAGAAATCACTCTACTGGTGGCCCCCAATAATCAATTTACTGGGTTGGGCCCCAAGAATCTAATCCACTGGTGAGGTCCAAGAGTCAGCTCCATTGGTGGCCCAAAGAATCAACTTCACTGGTGGGCCCCAAGAATCAACTCCACTGGTGGCCCCAAGAATCAACTCCACTGGTGGTCCTAAGAATCATCTTCACTGGTGGGCTTAGGAATCAACTGCACTGGTGGGACCCAAGAATCAACTCCACTGATGGACCCCAAGAATCAACTCTACTGGTGGGCCCCAAGAATCAACTCCACAGGTGAGGCTCAAAGCGTCTCTCCTATTGGTGGCCCCATGAATCAATCACACTGATTGCCAAAGAATCAACTCCCACCTGTGTCCCCAAGAATCAGCTCACTGGTGGGCCGAAAGAATCAATACAACTGGTTGGGCCCCAAGTATCTGCGTCACGGTGTCCCCAAGAATCAGCTTCCACTGTGTTCACAAGAACACCTCACTGGTGGTCCCAAGAATCATAACTCCATGGTGTTTTCCCCAGAGAATCAGCTCACTGTGTCACCCAAGAAATCCCCTCCACTGGTGGGCCCCAAGAATCACCTCCACTGGTGGCCCCAAGAATCTAACTCACTGGTTGCCCCAAGAATCAACTCCATGGTGAGCCCCAAGAATCAACTCCAATGATGTGTCCCCAAGAATCACCTCCACTGGTGTCCCTATGAATCACCCTCACTGGGTCCCCAAGAATCAGCTCCACTGGTGCGGCCCTAAAGAATCAGCTCCACTGGTGGGGCCAAAAGAATTCACCTTACCATGTGTCCCCAAGATGATCACCTCCACTTGTGTCACCGAAAGAATCACCTCCACTGGTGGGCCCCAAGAATTCACCTCACTGGTGGCCCCAAAAAATCATCTCCACTGGTGGCCCAAGATTAACTCAACTGTGGCCCCAAGAATAATCCTCTACTGGTGAGGCCCAAAGATCATCTCCTTGTGTCTCCAAAAGAATCCACCTCCACTTGGTGGCCCCAAAGAATCACTCCATGGGGGCCCAAGAATCAACTCCACTGGTGTCCACAAAGAATCACCTCACTGGTGGCCTAAGAATCACTTCATGGGGCCCCAAAGTATCAACTCACTGGTGTCCCCAAGATCACCTCCACTGGTGGCCCAAGAATCAACCCCACCTGGTGTCCCCAAGAATCACCTCCACTGGTGGCCCCAAGAATCACCTCACTGGTTGTCCCCAAGAATCAGCTCCACTGGTGTCACCAAGAATCACTTCCACTGGTGGGCCAAAAGAATCAACTCCACTGGTGTCCCCAGAATCAGCTCCACTGGTGTCACCAAGAATCACCTCCACTGGTGGGCCAAAAGAATCAACTCCACTGGTTGGCCCCAAGAATTCAACTACACTGGTGGCCCAAGAATACTCCACTGGTGTCCCCAGGAATCACCTCCACTGTGTCCCAAGAATCGCTCCACCTGTGTGGGCCAAAGAATCACCTTCCACTGGGGGCCAAAAGAATCACTCCACTGGTGTCCCAAGGAATCCACTACACTGGGTGCTCCCAAGAAATCACCTCCCATGGGATGTCACCAAGAATCACCTCCACTGGAGGGCCCCAAGAATCACCATCCACTGGTGGCCCAAAAATCAACTCCACTGGCTGCCAAGAATCAACTCCTCTGGGTGGGCCCCAAGAATCAACTCTTACTGGTGGCCCAAGAATCATCTTCCTCTGGGTCACCAAGAATCACCTCACTGGGGGGCCCCAAGTCACCTCCACTGGTGGCCCCAAGAATCTAATCACTGTTGTCCCCAAGAATCACCCTCCACTGTTTGGCCCCAAGAATCCACTGCCATGGTGGGCCCCAAGAATCAACTCCACTGGTGTCCCAAGAATCACCTCACTGTTGGGCCCCAAGAATTCAAACTTTCACACTGGTGTCCACCAAGAATCACCCTCACGGGTTGGCCCCAAGAATCCCTTCATGGTGTCCCCGAAGAATCAGCTCCACTGGTGTCACCAAGATCACCTCCATGGTGGGCCAAAAGAATCTATCACTGGTGTCCCCAAGAATTTCAGCTCACTGGTGTCACAAGAATCACCTCCACTGGTGTGGCCCCAAGAATCAACTCACTGGTGTCCCCGAGAATCACCTCCACTGGTGGCCCCAAGAATCATCTCCACTGGTTGGACCCAAAAGTCAACTCCACTGATGGGCCCCAAGAATCAAATTCACGGGTGGATTCTAAGAATCAAATTCACACGTAGGCCCAAGAATTAACTCCACTGGTGGGTCCCAAGGATCATCTCCACTGGTGGGTCCCAAGGATCATCTCCACTGGTGGGTCCATAGGATCCATCCACTGGTGGGTCCCAAGGATCATCTCCAACTGGTGGGACCAAGAATCCAAACCCATGGGGGGTCCCAAGAATCAACTCCACTAGTCTAACACTGGCTACAGTTTTATTCAGTCTAGACAATCCTCTGTGAGCCAAACAGCCTCGACTACAAACTGATATATTCTATTTGCAGTGATGCATTATAACAGGCCCAGCAACTGTGTGAGCAGGAATATATCAGCTTCTACTTGTGTTCCATTAACTGACAGCAAGCGGAGATCATGAACACGAATTACACCGTAGATAACTATAAAGCTGCAGAACTCTTCATTACATGTGGGGTTTCCAGGAGATGATAGTACTACTGATGAACGTTAATAGAAGAAGACTTGGTTGTCAGGACATGCTGGGGCTTGTAGTCGCACTATAGCTGTGGTCATACATGTTCCCATATAAGTTCACGCTCTTGTTCACACTTAATAGAAATTAATACTTTAAGCTTCAGAACTGTAGAACAGAAACACAGAATTCTGCCCACTTTTTTGGGGGCGGAGCATAGTGGTCACATGACTGTAGTTAGAGGTCCCATGACTGTAATTAGTAGTCACATGACTGTGCTTCTGCCAATCAAAGATAAGTAACTTGAGAGGGCGGAGTCTGACACAGTTGGTAAATGTTCCATAACTTGTTACATTGTTGCAGTGTCAGTCTTCACTGAACTTCTGGCATTCTATTTATAAATTGTGCTTTTTCCTGAATTTTACTGATTTCCTTGGATCCCCACCATTTCTCGTGGTGAATAAATCTTCATTGTGACCAAATAGAAAGAAAACAGAGGTGCATTACTGAATTTCCTCCCAAAGGGGGGAAGTCGGGCAGAAGGAGCGCTGCCAGCAGATACATTGGATCTCAGAAAACCTAATTAGCAGGATTCATATTTCCTTATTTGGTTTTTTGTGGTAAAACGGGGCGGTCTGAGCAAACACCTCGCAGAATTAAAAAAAGAATGGAAATTTGGGCCAAAATGCTGTGACAGGGTAATTTAAAAGTATTTTTTCCCCTCCTCTATGTAAAAAAATGGGACTGAAATTTAAACAAACTGCCTTCAATTTCAATTACAGCTCATTAACTCTTGAAAGCCTGCTGAAATGACCTTCACCAAATGGGTTGTATAACCCTCACCCCTCCCTCTCCACAGCCCTGCAACATTCTGACCCTACAGCTTCCCGAACAGAATACCAGAATTACAGTGCAAACTGACACAAAGAGGGATAAATTTGTATTCTTATAATTGGAGCAGTATTATTTTTGTTAAAATTCTTGTACATAAGAGAAGTTTTAAAAGAGTTATATTCTTTTACCTAGGGGCCCGGGGATTTTTTGCAGTTATATTCTTTTACATAGGAGGCAAATTATTATTTGTAGTTATTTTTTCTTGTTTCTTGAGGGGTTTATAGCGTTTTATTCATGTACATAGGAGGGGTATTTTGTAGTTATATTCTTTTTCATGGGAGACAGTATATTGTTGTTTTTTCTTTTACCCTTGGGGCCGCATTATAGCCCGTTTTATTCTTGTAATAGGAGGAAATTTTATTGTAGTTTTTTTGTACTTGGGGGAGTATTAAAAGTAGTTTTATTTTGTACATAGAACAGTATTATAGTAGTTATATTCTTTTTTCATGAAAGGGGAGTTTTTATAGTAGTTATATTTTTGTATTTGGGGGGATTTTTTTAGTTTTTATTCTTGGGATATTTGAGGGGAGTATTATAGTTGTTTTTTTTCTTGTAAAAAGGGGGTGTATTATTGTTGTTTATTCTTGTTTCATAGGGGCGTATTTAGTAGTTATATTCTTGCATAGGGGCAGTATTATTGAGTTTTTTTTTGTTTCTTTAAAGGGGGAG
>JAODAL010082299.1:0-11622 GCA_025379985.1 Phyllomedusa bahiana
ACATAGTGTTTCTGGCTGTGGAAACAAACGGGACAGAGGGGGTTTTTAGGACAGGGGAGCCCCTCACCTGCCTGGGCCTGCAACTAGGGTTGTGGTGATGAACCCACCGACTCTTGGCATGGGTTGTCATGTCTTGGGAGAAGTGTTCCCTAGTGTGTGGTCAACACAGGGCCCCGGTGATGACACCGGAGTGTGGCCCTCGACGTGACCCCTGCTGTGTTTCCCCCTTGAGTCTACGATCTGGGTGGCTTCCGGAAAACCTACTACTGTGTTCTTTGACACTACGGTAGGACTTATCCCACGCTTGTTTTTTTCCAGCTGGCGCTGCCTGATTTTTTCAGGCCTTCCCGCTTCATTTTTTTTGGTCATTTTTGCCCCCGTAAGTCCCCAGGGAATTGGGGGGTGAAGCGATTTAATAGGCGGCGTCATGTGATGTATACTAAACCAGCATGATAAAGCCCAAACCAAGCTCCTCTGTTTTATTTAAGCAGGGCACATGTTCTAAAAGCCCCCCTACAGGCTCTGTGCAGCCAGAAATAGATATTTTTTAAAACAAAATAATCCCGAAAAAATTCGGGACAAAAAACAGATTTTGTCGGAAAAATTCGGCAAAGTCAGCGAACCAATTTTTGAGAAATTGGCCCATCTTAAAACACATCTCCTGTTGTTTTTAATTGGTAGTTTTTTCCCAAATGTGTCGGGGCAATCAAGCGGAAAACCCTTTTTAACAACTTTTTTGAAGGAAAAAAAAGCCCAGTGTTTGCGTACTGTACTTTTATGTTCTCAAAAACCGGCAGTCTAACATCATAATTTTTAAAATTACGTTTTTGTCTGAAAAATAATAAAACATGGCCCAAAAATTTTCAGGGTTTGGTGTAGCTGGTAATGGGAAACCAAAAAAATAAACAGTCATGACATGCACACTGCAAAAGCAATCCCCAATGTTTTAACCCCTTTTTTTTTCGTCGCTCATTTTTTCCCACCCTTCCCCCTTCCCTTTCCCCATATAACTTTTTATTTTTTTATTTTTTTCATTACATAGACTATGGGGGGTTTTTTGGGGTTTAAGATCAAAAAAAAAAAAATGTTTGTGGGAGTTTTGTTTTACTTTTACAGTCTTTCAGTGTAATTGATGTTTTTTTTTTGTATTCTACAGGTTGTATTTATCCCCAAATTTCCCCAAACATGTAGGGTTTACGTTATGTTTTGGTACCGTAAAAAAACCCAAACATTTACTATCTTTTCTAATTTTTACGCAGCGCCATTTTCTGTACCATAACTTTTTTTTTACTACTCCCATGGCTTGACAAGGGTGCTTTTTTTTGCCAGGTTGAAGTTTACTTTTTTTTTGGTCCCCAGTTTTTTTGGAATGAATGTCCCTTTTGTGTATGTGGAAAAAACACTATTATGAGGAGTGGCTTTTTCTAAATTGTTGGGGAAACACACTGCTATTTTTTTGTATAAACTGTATATCAATGCATAAGGGGTTTTAAATAAAATTCAATAATGGGTTTAATGGGTTTTATTAAAGTTGGCCCGTCTGAAGAGGGTGACAGCTGCTATTTATGACTTGGAAATGTCACATAGTATCTCATGATGGTCAGCTTGAGCTTTCACGCTCGGGAAAAATTCTCTTTCCCCAAAGAAAATGCCTCTTTGTGACTCATGTGCTTTGGACCACTTCAGGGCTGGATATACTCTTTTTATTTTCCCAAACAAAAAATGACTACACAGCCCAATTTTTTTTTTACGAAAACTTTTTAGGGCCGGTTACAAAAATAAATGAACTTTCTTCTAAAAAAAAGGAGGTTTTTCTTCCTTAATTCCGCCCTTTAGCTTTCCTACCCCTATCTTCCTCTATGCTCTTCTTTGCTTTTTTAGGTCACCTTGTTCGCACCGTCTTTTCAGCTTTGCCCATATATTTTTTATGGTTTGAGATAGTTTTTTGTATGGCTTGGTTATCCTTCAATCATTTTTGTAACCAGTTTGGCAGTATGCTTCAGGTCATGTCCATTTGGAAGACCCTTTTCAGCCCAAGTTTACTTCCTGGTGATTTTTGAGTGTATATTGCTACATAAATCTTTTTTCCCTCATGATTATTATTAAAATTATTATTATTATTTTTTTTTAAAAGCGCCTTTCATTCCTTGGACTGTACTTGGGGGGGGGGGCAAAAAATAAAATACGTAACAAAGTACAGTGGAAACAAAAGTAACAACAACTGGTCAGAGGGGGGTTTAAAATCTAAAGGAAGAAGGAGATAACACAGTCACGTCAAGGGAGGTGCTGTGGGGGCCCTGACTGGAACCCAGCCCAAGCCCCTGCCCTTGACGTGCTCCCCTAGGCGGCAGACGGCAATGGGCGACAGCCCCCTGCTCTGCCTAAGTGCTGGGGCCGTCGGTTAGAAAGAAAGACAGTCCGGGTCAATACCAAATTAGGAAGCCAAAGCCACAAATCAGAACCAGAGGGATAAACGAAAACAAGCCGAGGTAAAGACCAAAACGGGTGTGGAAAAAACAGGAGACAAGCCGGGGTCAGGGAACAAGCTGAGGTCGGGGACAAGATAAGCAAAACACAATATACAGAACCGAAACCCAGGTAGCCGGAATATCACAGGCGCTGCCCACTCAGCCTTCAGGGGGTTTAAATGTGATTCCTGGACCCCCGCCCCGTAGTGTTTGGGACGGTCCAGGTCCTCCCATTGGTGGTGCGACAGTCCCCTTGGAGTGGCTGGCACTGTCATCACAGAGCTCCAGAGACTGTTTTACCCGGGGGGGAGTCATGTCGCTGCGGGCCCTTAGACCCTGCAGCCTGGCCTGCCTGCCCTGACAGTAGCCCCCCCCCCCCTTTTAAAAAGAGGGGGCCCCCCGGCCCCTTCCTCTGGTCTGGGTTTGTCCGGGTGAGCTCAGGGAATTCCCTTACCAGGCGATCAGAATGGATGGATTTCGCCGGAACCCATGATCTCTTCGGACCATACCCCTTCCCAAAAGGGCCCAGGTACTGCAGTGACCTTTGGGCCTTACGAAAAATCAAAAATACGGGCGACTTCATTTTCTAATCCCCCTTAATGCAAACTGGAGAAGGAGGTTTCGGGGGCGGGTACGGCTGAATATCCCTTTTACGAAGTGAGACGGGAAAAGTTATGTATACGGAGAAAAAAGGGGGTATTTTCAGCCGATATGCATGGGTTAACCACCCCTAAACCCCCAAATATGGACGTTCATTTCAGGTGGAGGCATAGTTCACCAGGAGGACGATTCGGGGAACCCTTGGGCCCCCCCCAAAAAAAGCTGGCACGCGCTTCCAGATGAAACATTAGCCTGAAAATCAGTATTGCCCACTGGTAAGGGGAGAATCTGTCAACAACCGTTGTCCCCATGATATTTTCCCCCTGAATTCCAGTAAAACACTGGTTTATGTTTCTGAAGCCAGGGCACCCCCAAAAACCACATCAGCGGGCAGCCCCTCCTGACGAATAGAATCCCTTTTTCCAATGTATGGATCCGCCACCATCTCCAGCTCGGGGGTCATATTAAATTTTGCGCCCCGATAGTGGGGTGGGTCAATGCCACAGCCCGCAGCGAGTCAGATGCGGTCTTACAAGGTACCCCCAGATTTGGCGAAAGACGCATAAACAAAATTAGAAGAAGATCCAGAACCCAAACGCACCCCAAAACCCGGACAGCGACAAAGTATGAAATTAACGGGTAGCAGAATTATTAGATACAATAGGAAATACCGCTCCCCTAGGTGATCTCCTGCTGACACCTAGGCTTGGAGTTTTTCCGACCTGGTCTTCCGTTTGGGATTCCCAAATTCCGTTATCTTCACCACAGTAGAAGCAAAACCCCCTGGATGGTGAGTAGTCCTAGGTCACTAGCCGCAGTGACAAAAAAAGCCCCCACTTGCATGGGTCTTGGTTTTTAAATCAAAAAAAAAAATGGTTTAGGGTGACCATGGGGGGACCCGGAGGGGGAACCTTTACCTGCCGTTCTTCCCCCTAAAACTCTGTCGACGAACGGCTAGTGCCATAGCCTCATAAAGTCCAGGGGTGGGGTAAGCCCCAATAAATCCTTCACATGGTCAGCTACCCAAATCTAAACTGGTTTTGAGAGCTGCGTCTTTTCCCCCGCAAAGCACCTTGACGAAATTCGGAGCAAAACTCCTCCACAGTCTTCTTACCCCCCTCAAGGGGGGTCAGTGAGCCTCGCCACAGCTTCCCTATCAGGGCATTAAAAAGTACTCCAAAACGGCAAAGAACCTGTCCCAGAAGACATTTCAGGTGAGTCATGTGGTAACGAAAATGCCCCCCCTGGGGGGAACCCGCAGTAAGGACATAGCAATTCCCACCCTTTGTTCCTCTTTCCCCCGGGTAAGTTGCCAGCCTAAAATAAAGGGCAAAACCCCTCCAAAAATTCCAAAAGGCCCCCCTGCCCCTGCGCCCCTGTAAGAAAACTGGATAGGGGGTTCCACAGGAGGGGAAGGAATGCAAGACCCTCTGACTTGGGGTAGCCCCCTGTTGTTTACCCTCAGGAATCCGGGACTAGCGGGGTTAGCCCCTGATCGTCTACCAAGCTGTTAGGGGTTTTTTAAATAATGAAGGAGGCGTAAGGGTTGGGCCTGTGATAATGTCACGTCAAGGGAGGGCTGTGACCCCTGACTGGAACCCAGCCCCACTGCCCCTCCTACTTGAGTGCTCCCCCTAGGCGGCAGAGGGAAAAATGGGCGACAGTCTCTGCTTCCCAAGTGCTGGGCCGTCAGGAATAAAATAGTAAAAAAGTCGGGGTCAATACCAAAATTAGGAACGCCAAAGCAAAATAAACCGGGGGAAAAAACGAAAACAACCGAGGTCAAGAGCCAAAGGGGTGCAAGTACAAAAACGGGAAACAAGCGGGTCAGGAGAACAACCCGGGGTCGGTACCAGATAAGCAAAAAACAGTATACAAAACCCCGTAATAGGTAGCCGGGAATATCAAGGCGTGCACTAGCTTAGGGATTTAAAAATGGATTCCCGGGAACCGCCCCTGTAGCTGTTTGGGCGGCCTCCAGGTCCTCCCATTGGGGTGGGGACACGCCCCCTGCAGGAGTGGCGGGGGCGTCTGTCACCCCGAGCTGCCACGACTGTTTTTCCGGGTGGTGTCGCTGATACCCTGCGCCTGTAGACCCTGCAGCTTGGCACTGCCTAGCCCTGACAAACCCCATTTTTTTGTGAATTTGTCCCAGTCCCCCAGCAAACCCCCCTCAAAACATGAGCGCAACCCCCGGTTTCATGTTAGGATGGTGTTTTTGGTTCCAAGCTTCTCCCTTTTTCCCGCAACGTAAAATGTGGTCATTATGGCCAAAAAAATTAATTTTAGTCTTGTCGACCACAGGGGCATGTCTCCAAAAATTTGGTCTTTTTTTGTGTTTTGCAACATTAATCTGGCTTTTAATGTTTCTTTGGAGAATGGATTTTTGGCGAGTGGGGCCCTTTTAGCCTTATTGATACAGTATCGGTCATGTGGCTAAAACAAATCTTTCCCGTTACTGCCCGCTTTCACAGGTCTTTTGCTTTTGTTCTCTATCACGTCGGACCCAAAAGGGCAGTAACTCTGAGACACAGAAACAGCTCCTTCCTGATCTTTGTGGAGGACTTCCACTTGTTTGACTTGGGGAACGAGGGACCCTTTAGGTATGTGGAAATTGCACCCAATGATTCAGATTTCAAGTCCCCAATTTTTTTTGACTTTTGTATGATGTTACACAAAAAATCCGTGTGTTTTGGTGTGAAATAAAATACATCCCCAGGTTGTCTTTTAAATTGACTCAGATGTTGCCAAAAAACCTAACCCAAAGCTTCCAAGACTTGACATCATATATGGGGTGTCCCCCAATTGTTTTAAAGGCATGTGATCCCAGTGTAGTAAACTTTTAAATTTGGGAAAATAATAAAAAGCCTTAAAAATTTTTCTTCCTATTTTTCTGGGTTTTGGGAAAAAAAAATGTTGTAATCCTAAAGACCTAAACAATAAGGTTTCTTCTGATTTCATTCAGATAGTGAGAAAAAATGCATATGTGTTTTATTAGTGTATGCAAACTTCGGTTTTTTAACTGTATCATAAGGCTTTGGTCTACATGGAGTCTTTTTCTGTAACTGTAAACCTATTTACCCCCTATGGGCACAGCTGCAGTACAAAAACCCTACAATAGGTAACATACCATAATTGGACTATAGCTGCCACTATTGTTAAAATCAATCCCTAGCCACAGAAAGTCTTCGTAATTTACTGTTGGATGATTGGGCACGTTACAAAACCCTTTTGGGGAAGTTAAATTTTTTCTCACATTTCCAGAGGAATAAAATAATAATGGCACAAGCAGAGCTAGATCTGGTTCACATCACTGTTGGGTGTTCCATTTGGAGCAAATTTCATCAGGAATGATACAAAAAAAAAATAAAGCAAGCTGTGCTATTTTTTTCATAAAACAAAGGGCACTGCAGGATAAATTTACAGCGGGTGCCCTTTGTGCCTTTGTAAACAGGGCCGTTTTTACGTAAAGCAGCTGTGAAATTTGCCCTTAAAGGGGTTGTCCCCAGTTCATTTATTAGCGGTAAACATGTAGGGGAAAAGGAAAAAAAAAAAATATTTACCAAATACATTTCTGTTTTTTGGTTTTGCTTCCCTAAGAGCTGAGCGATTAAAACCCTGATTGTGTAACAAGCTTCCTGGTTACCTACCCCCTGTTCCCCAAAACCTAGCAGCACTGGCCAGGTGAAGAATAATCACTCGTTTTACTTCTTACAACAGTACGGGGCTTGTTTCTTACTGGAAACGTTCTTTAGGCTCTATTCCTTCTTTCCTGCTGTTTAAACCCTTATTACTAACTTCCCTCTAACAGGACAGTAGGAATAGCGAGCTGACTGTTCCCCACTTGTAAAACCTCCCCAAATCTAATGACAGTCTAATTTAGAATTTCCCCAAACTTGAAACTGGGTTTAAAGAGCAGGTTTTTCTGAAACAGTAGGGGGAAAAAAACTTTAAAACAAATTCTCCAGAATGTCAGATGAGTTAAAAAGTCCTCTTAATGTTTTATTTTTCTTGTGACTGCTTCTGATCAGTTGTAAATTTTATTATCTGCAGGTGAAAACTCTGCAGACCTATACTGCCCCTTGTTTTTGATTGTTTGGGGGCATTATTGGTTATAAAAAAAACTTACAGTTTTTGGTTTATTACTATACAGTTAGTGGTAAAAAGAAAGTGTCTCTACTGTTTTTCTGTTTTTTTTTTCTTCTTGTGTTGATGGCGTGGTTTACTTTTGAAGTGACCGGGAAAGCAAAAAAAAGGACACAATAACATTGGGTTTTATTAGTGTCCCCGATAGGATGATTTTACATGGGGGTTTAGTGAGGTTTGCATGCCAGGGGTGCTATATAGTCCTAGTCAGTCTATTTAGATTTGTATGCATAACCTGGCCCATGGCCTTCACCCCCTAAGCAACTGCAGATATTTACGTGAGTTTCAGCAATGGCACTGCCAAATTTAAATAGTTTGAAAAAGTAAAATTTAAGCCAAACATGAAATAAAAAAAAAGAAAACCCCAATCAGGTTGGGATTTATAAAGAGGAAAAAAAATCCCCGGTTAAGTTCCTGCAGGGATTTGAAAAACCCAGGACCCTTGTGCTTAAAGCAAAAATGTTACCTTGAGTCAGTGTGCTACTTTCAATTCTTAATAAAAAGACTTTTTTTTCCCCTGAAGTGCAAAAGGCCCGGTGTCATCCCGCAGGGTCCCCGATATCAATTCAAACAAATCCACACTCCCCTTCTGAGCACACAGAGCTGAAGAGCTGGAGGTATGAAAAAAGATTGTGGCAAAACCCCTTTAACTAAAGAACTAGCCCAAGATTTTCCAACCGCAGTTGGTTCTTTAGTTAGATCTTGCATATAGGTCCTAATGCTACTGACACCAACCTGTTCCTCCTCTAGTGCCACAAAGAGAGAATGTCCAAGATGTGACATTGTCTTTAGAAGTGGTACATCTTGGGCTAGTTCTTTTGTTAGTGAATACACCACCCAATGCCACACACATACACACATCTTCTCATAAGAGGTGTTTTATCACAAAGTAAAATTGATGTGTGCAGCTGCAAATTAAACAATAAACATTTTCCCAATTCATCACTATTAAAAATGTTGCAACATTTTTGTTTTAGCTGCTCCTTTTGTGATCCATAGTGTGCAGCTCTCCCAGGGATACAACCTGACAAAACTTTTTAACCTGGAGACATGCCCAAAATACCTCTCCCTTGGCGATTTCTGTCAATTTTTTCCCTACAGTAATATGCACATTAATGCTGGCGAGTATTAAAACCCCCGGTGCGTACTCTAACCCCCCCTCCTATTTATCCCTTGTTTAGTTCAAAAAATCCAAAAAAAAAAAAAAAAAAAAAAAGAAAAAGAAACCTCTTAGGATGGCATTGAGGAAAAAAAATCTACATGTTTGGTTTCTGCAGAGATTTGAACTTAGGACCCTTATGCTGAAAGGCAGAAACTGTAACCACGCAGCTACATTGTAGTTACTTTACATAAACAGGCTTTTGTTTGACTAGAGTGTGGGGAAAGACATGGTGATGTCAAGCCTGCTGGATCACATGATATGCAGTTCAAACAAATCTTACACGCCCCCTTTTGAACACTCTGAAAACTGAAGCAGGACAAACCAGATATGCCTTTGTGGTAAAACCCCTTTAAGCAAATTCCACTTTTCTATAATAAAGTGCTTAAAGAGAAGGTCTGGACACCACCAGGCAGCACATACAAGATATAATTAGCAGAACCATTCAGGACATTCTAGCCCAGCGGTGGCGAACCTATGACACGCAGGGCCATCTCTGCTGGCACGCATGCCAGGCTGGCCACCGCTGCCTTCCTGCACTGTCACCCGGACGCCCGCTGGGAGGGCTCGGGTCCGGGGGCAATGTCGGACCCGGGGCCTTCGCAGCCCCCGGGGTAACCAAATGGCAGTCAGGGTCGCCCGGACCTAGGCGCTGATGGTGTGCGGCAGTCCATGTGCTCAGCTGGCAACGACGCAATGTAATTACATCATCGCGCCGCTGCCTGTCCTCGGACGCACAGCCATCATAGCCTGTGCGCCCGAGGAGCTGACAGAGGAGCGTCCCCGCGCGAGGAGGAAAAGACAGAGAGGAGCGTCGGCTGGGACGGAGGTAAGGTAAGTATTAGTGTTTTTTATTTTATTGTTAAAAATAATACCCGGCAAGGGGAAGTGTAGTATATACGGTGGAGGGGCTGCTTATAAGGGTGTGAGGGCTGTTTTAAAAAGGTGGGGAGTTTAAAAAGGCTTTTGGGATCATATACAGCCCATGAGGAGCTCTATATACAGGCTGGGGAGCGCTAAACACTGTAGGGGCTCTATATAACTTAAATTTATCCCAAAAAAAAAACCAAACCATCCCCAAAAACCCTTAATAATATACATTAACCTTTTTTATAAACAAGGGGGGGGCTGGCTAAAAATTTCAGGGTGTAGGATTCTGGGGGATATACGGCTGTGAGGACTGCTATATACAGGGTGGGGAGTGCTTTTAAGGCCTGGGGGGGGCTGGGAATAAGGCTGGAGGAGTGGCTATATAAGGCTGTGAGGGGCGGCTTAAAACGATTTCAGCCAACTCTCCCCTTTTTAGCGGGGGGTCCCCCTATTTGGGTCCCCCCCCCCCGCCCTCCCGGGGGGTTGGCATTCCCCCCGCCCCCAGCAGGCGGCGGGGGGTCCTTTAAATGACCGCGGCCCGGAGAGCGCTACTGCGCTACTCGGCGCCGCCGGTTTCCCTTTCCCCCAAAGGGGGTGAAGCGGGCGCTGTGCCCGCTTCACCCGCCCGGGGCACGCGCTGAGCAGGGAGGTAGGCAGGAGGGAGGCGCTCCCTCCTGCCTCCTCCCCCTGTATGTCCGGCGCCGCTGTGCGCCGTACACACATGTCAGCGTCACAGAGGAAGTGACGCAGCGGCTTGAAACTCATTCCCCTGTGACGCTGATGGATATGGCTGGAGCTGGCCGCTCTGCAGGAGCCTGGTCAGGTAAGTGGATTTTATTATTTATTTTTATTAGTTTTATGGGGGCACTGTCTGGCTACAATGGGGGGTCTACCTGGCTACAATGGGGGCAATACCTGGCAACAGAGGGGGCACTACCTGGCTACAATGGGGCAATACCTGGCAACAGAGGGGGCACTACCTGGCTACAATGGGGGGGCACTACCTGGCTAACAATGGGGGGCACTACCTGGCTACAATGGGGGGCACTACCTGGCTACAGAGGGGGCACTACGCTGGCTACAATGGGGGACTACCTGGCAACAGAGGGGGGCACTACCTGGCTACAATGGGTGCCAAAACCCGGCAACAGGGGGGGGCATACATCTTCCGGGAAAAGGGGGCACACCTGGCAAAAAAATGGGGCCACCTGGGCCCAATGGGGGCACTACCTGCAAATGGGGGCAAAACCGGCACAAGGGGGCACACCTGGCACAAGGGGGGACTACCCTGGCACAATGGGGCACAACCTGGCACAAAGGGGGCCACCTCAACAAAAGGGGACTTTACCTGGCAAAAATGGGGGCACACCTGGCCAAATGGGGGCTACTGGCAACAAGGGGGCACCCTGCAACAAGGGGGGGGGAACCTGCAAATGGGGCATTAAACCCGGCAACATGGGGGGGACACCTGGGAAACAATGGGGGGTCTACCTGGAACGAGGGGGGGAACTCCCTGGAAACAAGGGGGGGACTACCTGGCCCAGAGGGGACTACCTGGCCCAAAAGAGGGGCATACCGGGAAACAATGGGGGGGACTACTACAAAAAAATGGGGGCATTACCTGGCAAAATGGGGGGGGACTACCTGGCTAACAAGGGGGGGCACTACCGGGGTACAAAAGGGGCCCACCTGGCTACAAGGAGGGCTCTATTGGATCAAGGGGGGGATCTACCCCCCTGTAAGGGGCACTACCCGGTTATGGGGGTCTTACCTGGCTATAAGGGCATCTACCTGGCTTTCTTCCAAAGCCCTTAGCAGTTAGGTGGAGTGGGGGTTGGTTTTTTGAAGGGGCGTGGCTAGGCAGATGGGCTGCCAAGCAAATTTTTTTTCCGCGCCCCCACTAGATCTCCTGTTTTTCATTTTTCAAAAGTTGGCAACCCATGTTTTAAACAGGCTGGGGAGGCCCATTACGGCTTTTGGGGGAGCTGTATAACAGTGGAGGATGGCTATAACAGGTGGGGAGTCTAATACAGGCTGGAGAGTGCTATATACAGGCCTGGGAGCTGGCATTACAGGCTGTGGGACTGCTATTTTAGGCTGGGGGGCGGGTATATACAGGCTGGGGGGCGGCAAAAATATACGCTGGGGGAGCTGGCATATACAGGCGGGGGTGTTGAAAAATTTTAATTTTGGGACTGCTTATACAGCTGGGGGACTGGCTATATAAGGCTTGGGGGTGGCTATTTCAGGTGGAGGGCCAATAAGCTGGGGGGGGGCATATACTCTTGGGCGCATTTACAGGGGAGGCTCTATAACAGGTGGGGGAGGCTATATACAGGCTGGGGGGGGTGGGGTATATACAGGAGGAGAGCATTACGG
>JAODAL010082300.1:0-5000 GCA_025379985.1 Phyllomedusa bahiana
TGGCCCCCTGCTGCAGTCTTTCAGGGTGTTCACAATCTTCTTATAGCCTGCGCCATCTTTATGTAAAGCAACCATTTTTCAGATCCTACAGAATGCTACAGAATTTTTAATAATGATGATTAGTGAAAATGTTTATTTCATTTGAAAACTTCCCACATCAATTTTACTTGGTGAGAAAACCCCTTTAAGGGACAATGAGTACCCTTACTTATTGGGTCATTGGAAATTTGCACATTGTATATCCGCCACTGCCCTGAGCCTCTGGTTGTGGAGTACTGATTAGGGGTCTAATCTCACTAGCATCGTAATCACTTTTCTAGATCAGATTTTCAAATAGATACCATTTTATCTTAACAGATGCCGTTGACTTTAATGGTGTCCATTGGAATTGTGTCAAAAGCCCCAAATTCGAGTGTGAACAGAGCTGAATACACATGTAAATCATATCTGTAATTTGCTAACCATCTTTATATTCAAGGTTTAGTAGTCTTTAAAGTGGCCATAGACACAAGAACAGCCATTGATTTGATGAAATTTGCCACCGTTTGAGTGTTTTTTATAATTAAGAGTAATCGAAAGCAAAAATCAATATAATTTGAAAATCTGTATAAAAAGACATGGAAAAATATTTGAAATCTGGTTAAAAATTGTACACAATAGCAAAAATGAGACAAGGAAAGAACAGTTATTAGCACAAACACTACCATGTTATTTTCACACCTATGGTTCATGCATAGAAGTAAAGCTGTCCCTTGTTCTCTAGTGAAATGTGGTCAATGGTTTCTTTATAGATGATCCTTACCAATTCATCGTGACCCAGAGCATCTGACATTCACAGCTGTTTTCTCCAGCATTCAGCAAAAATCCACTCAAGAAAACCCTTCACAAGATAAGAAATGGGTCTGGTTTTCTGAATGGATTCTTTGATAGTTAGGAAATGCTACTAGATGTTTTAGTACCAGAAGTACTTAGCTGGTCAATGCTGGTACCTGTTTCAGCGCTGGAACTCAAGCTGGTCCTCAAGCCCATATCTCAGAGACCACATTGTATAGCTGGAGCCAGACTATAGAACAGCTATACACACAATTATTCAATAAAAGCTCAGAGATCTCTGCTTCTGAGTCTCATTGGAGTTTCACAGCTAGAGCAGACAATGGTCATTTTTGGACAGTCTCAGTAAGCACTGACTATAAAGACGCAAGCTAATAGAATTTTGAAGAAATGCTCATATGTTGTAAAGACATAAGTTTTCATCAATGGAGGGCCATCAAGGTTGGCAACCTTATTTTAAGGCTTAGTCAAAAATTATATGTAGTAATTACTTTCTGTGTGAAATAGAGAAACAAAAATAATAGGTATTCAAAATACATCCTTAGACATCCTCATAAAAAGATTGTGGTTGTATATAATGTTATTACAGACACTCTCCAAAAAAGTGGCCTAATTTTACACACTACTCTCTTGGATGCCCACAATTCCCTAGAAAGGAAGGTCTCTGGTGGTTGTGAAAGTTCTGTACTCTGTGGGCTTCCACAGGCCGATGGGCAATAGACCAACGTAATCTACTGTCTGGCCTATCTCTTTCTAAAGAGAAGTCATAAGTGGACAAAAAGTTCAATGGAGCCAATGAATGAACGTCACAGCTGCTTTGTTCTAATATTGGGGGTAATTGGGGAAGTGCATGGACCTTCATCAAAGAGAACTCTTATGGCTTATAAAAAGTTCAAAGAAAATACAAATTATACTTCCAAGGCCACATTAAATAACTTTTCGGCTTCATGTACATGGCATGAGTAAAATACTGTCAGATTCTGTCATAGAATCCGACTGGTATATTACAATTAGATTTCGTTATTTAGTTGCGATTTTTGCGCGGATTTTGTAGTCAGTTTTTGGCCAGCCCACATAGAACAGCACTCTGATGCACCGTTTTCTGACGGATTACAGAACATGTTCTAAATTTTTTTTAGTCAAATTTTGTATTTGAAATCCGACCGCAGAAAATCCAAGCTGTGTAGCCTACACCTCGGCTTGTCTATTGCGGTCTATAGGGATGATTTACAGTCTGAGTTTTTGCAGATTCTAAATACTGAATCTGCTTTAAAATCCAACTGTACACCAGTCCTGTGTAGTTTTAGCCTAAGGCTATGTTCAGACGGCTTATTCACGCCGAAATTGCGGGACGGATTTCGCCCGCCCTTACAGCGTGTGTAGGGGGGCGGGTCGGGGGGGGGGGGGGCAGGCAGCTCGCCGGCCCCAAATAAAATTCTTTAAACCCAGGGCGTGAAAACCCGCGAAATCCCGACGACGGTTGAAGGAGACAAAAATCCTATTTCCTTGAGAACGTGGTTTACCGTAATGACGGGGACGGTTTTCACCCCGTATTTGAGCCAAGTAGGGCGCGAAAAACAGACAAAAAACCCCCCCAAAATTTTAACCCCATGTGAACAAAGCCAAAGCCCAATCAGTCGGGGTTCCCAAAAATGACCTGTCAAGTAACACACATCCTACCAGCCCTGACCTAAAAAAGGCCCCGTTACTTTTTTTACCTTGTACAAAAAAAAAAACCATGCCCCAACTTTTTTGCAACATCGGTGTGGGGAAAAGCTCACCCCTTAAAAAGCCTGCACCTTTGGAGAAACCTTTTCCAAGAACCTAAACATGGTAAAGAAAAAAAAAGGGGGACCAGAAAAAATTAAACCCGACTAAAGCCAAAAAAATGTTAAGGGGGAAATTTTAAAGCTACAGTAGGTTCCAGTTTTGCTTATGTCTTTTTTCCACATGGCGCCATATTTAAATTTGTGAATTTTAAAAATTTTTTTGGAACCATTAAAATTGATTGGTTTTAGCCGAAGTTGGACTGTTGTGCTGAATCCCCATTTTTTTGTCTCCAACTGTTTGAAAGCCTTGCAGTTGAAAGAACAATTCTCAATATTTGATCACCTTTATCTCTGCCAACAATATTTTTGAGTGCACCTATATTTTCATAGTATGGGTATAATGTTTTACCTAATATACAGTTAGACTAAGGCCACACAATGACTTCAGCCACGCATCAACAGCAAGTGTCGCAGTACCAGGAGAACCGGCCATTGCTTGCAACATTGCAAGATCTTTGCAACACAATGACTTGTCTATGGGCTGAAACTGACAAATGTCCCATGTAGCCCATAAAGTTACAATTCTACAATAAGCTCTATAAAGACTTTGACAATAAAAAGAGGCGTAAATCAATAATAATAATAATAATAATAATAATAATGAAATGAAAGCGGCAGGAACCAGTTAAGCCAACCTTTATTGCTTTCCTCCCAGTGCAGCCTGGTTTCCCTATGAATGTGGGCCTGTGACAAAAAAAAAACGTCAGCCACCCTTATTTTTGGGGAAAGCAAAGGGACATTAAAATGCAAAGTGAATGTGGTGGGACAGCAGGCAGGCACAGGGAGAGGAGGCCTCCCACATTCAGCCCCTTTTTCCTTTGTTACACACAAAGTATGAAAAACCCCCCCTACTTTTCCAAAAAGTAGTACTTGCAAATCACGAAAAAAATTAAAAATTATAGTCTGCTGGGTACAGAATAGGGTTAAATGGCACAACCGCTGCTTACATATTGACCCACGCACTCCATACTGTTAATTAGTATCTAATGTCAATGCTGAAAACATGCATTGAAAAACCCCGAAAATTTCAAAAAATTTCATTTCCATGTTACATGACTGTACACCAGGCCCCCTTTCCCAAATAGAAAGTGTGATATCAGTGAAAGCCAAAACGCCCCAAAATTAAATGGGGCCTTTTTTAAAAGAAATTTCCCATAACCTCCGTTAAACTTAAATATTTTTAAAATGCGTGCATTATTTCCTTTAGTCTTTTACCCTTGCATGGCACCACCTATATATAGTCTACCTATGAAATACCTGCAGGATATAATCAAGTTTTAAAAAGAAAACCTAAATACAATTCATTATGACCTTGAAAACCCCCAAATACATCTTTTGAGACAAATGCTAGGGGTTTGCTAGCCCCTTTGGCCCCAAAAATCCACTGGATTGATGCATCTACTGTTAATATTAGCAATACAGCAAGATTATGCTCATGAGTCTAAGCCAAATATTGCTGCTGGAAGCAAAAGGGTTAATGATTGAAGAACAACAGACAATTAACCTTTGCCAATGTAATAGCACCCTGAGGCCAATACGTTGGACCCCATCCCAGCCCCCACTGCTGCTGGTGCAGACCCCCCCAGCCTCTCCCTCTCAGCACACTGTACCTTGCCATTGTCCTGCCCCTGCAGCAGCTCCTTCCCACCGGAATACTTGATCTCAATGCCTGGGGTCCTGTCGTCCCTTTCTCCAGGAGAGCTGACGACTGAGCCAGAGATCTCACTCACATCACTGGCTGTCTCACTGAAATTATCCCCATCCAGATCCGCCCTGCTGCTGCTCCTGGGGGTGCGGGTCCCCTTCTTGCCCACACTGTAGGCATCAAAATCTATCGTCTTGTTCTCATAAGCCCCCCTCCACAGAGGCAAACATGCCCCCATACTTCACCCTGGGGGTCTGGGCAGTGGTCCCTGGTCTGGCCAGATAGACAGGGAGATCATCTTCTTTATTCCAGTTTCTTTTCCTCTCTGATGCCATGCTGCACCCCTAATGCCCTCCTCTCAGTGGATGGATGGATGGAGGTTTGGAAAGGATGGGGAGTTTTTGGGCTGCTGCTGCGCGGGGGGGCTGATGCGATCATAAAAAATTTGCAGCAGTGCCGGTTTCTGGATAGAAAACAAAAGGGAAACCCTATTTTTTACCACCCAGCATCAGATGAGGGGGGGGAAAGTGCAATAAAAGGGAGGAAAAAAATCCTGGAGGTAGAGGCAGGATCGGGACGGAAGGCAAAAAAAAGGGGGGGGGGGGGGGGGGGGGGGGGAAAGGGGCCCCCAGGGGCACTTTTAAAATCAAACCCCCCCCTCGGGGGGCACCTCCAAGGGAAAAAAAATTTTTAGG
>JAODAL010082300.1:7500-11622 GCA_025379985.1 Phyllomedusa bahiana
ATTTTTTTTTCCCCTTTTGGGTTTTTTTTTTTTTTTTTTAAAAAAAAAATTTAAAAAGGTTTTTTTTAAAAAAAATTCCCCAAAAAGGTTTTTTTGGGGGGTTTTTTTTTTTAAAAAATTTTTTTTTAAAAAAAAAAATTTTTTTTTTTTTTTTTTTTAAAAAAAATTTTTTTTTCTTTTTTTTGGTTGGGGGGTTTTTTTTTTTAAAAATTTCCCCCCAAAAAAGGGGGGAATTTTTCCCCTTTAAAAAAGGGGAAAAAGGGGTTTTTTTTTTTAAAAAAAAACCCTTTTTTTTAAGGGGAAAATTTTTTTTTGGTGGGGGGGCCCCCCCCCTTTTTTCCCTTTTTTGGGGGGGGGGGGGAAAAAAAGCCCCAAAAAAAAAAGGGGGGGTTTTTTGGGGGAATTTTTTGGGGGGGGGGGGGGAAAAAAAATTTTTTTAAAGAAAAAATTTTTTTTTTCCTAATTTCCCCAAAAAAAAAGGGGGTTTTTTGGGCCCAAAAAACCCCCCTTTTTAAACCCCTTTGGTTTTCCCAAATTTGGGGTTTTTTAAAGGGGGGGGTTTTTTTTTTTAAAAAAAAAAACCCCCTTTTTTAAAAAAAATTTTTTTTTTCCCAATTTAAAAAAATTTTTTTTTGGGCTGTAAATTTTAAAAAAAAAAAAAAGGGGGGGTCCCTTTCCCAACCCCGGGTTTTTTTTTTGGGGGGGGGGGAAAAAAGGGGCCCCGGGGCCCCTCCGGGCCCCCTTCCGGGAAATTTGGGGGGGGGGGAAAACCCTTTTTTTAAATTTTTAAAAAACCCCCTCCCCCAAAAAAGGAAAACCCCCCCGGGTTTTTTTGGGGGGGGCCCCCCCCCCTTTTTTTTTTTCCCCCCCCCCAAAAAAACCCCGAAAATTAAAAAAGGGGGTTTTTCCCCCCCTTAAAATTTTTTCCCTTTAAAAAACCCCCCCCCAAAGGGGGGGTTTAAAAAAAACCCCCCCAAATGGGGGGGGGGGGTTTTCCGGGGGGGGGGCCCCCCTTTTTAAAACCTAAAGGGGGGGGGTAAAAAATTTTGAAAGGACCCCCCCCAAAAAAAAACCCCCGGGGGGGAAAAAACCCTTTTTAAAAAAACCCCCCAAAAAAAAAAGGAAACCCCCCATTTAAAAACCCTGGGGGGAAAAAACGCCCCGGGGAAACCCCCCAGGCCCCCAACCCCCAAAAAGGGGGCGGGGGGGTTTTTTAAAAGGGAAAAAAATTTTGGGTTTTTTGGGGGAAAACCCCCGGGGGGGGGTTTTTAAAAAACCCCCCCAAAAAAAAAAGGGGGGTTTTTAAAAAGGGGGGGAAAAAAAATAAAAAGGGGGGAAAAGGGGTAAAAAAAGGTGGAAGGCCCCCGGCCTTTTGGGGGTTTTTTTCCAATTAACCCCTTGGGAAAATTTTTTTTTCCCCTTTCCCCAAAAAATGGGCCCCCCCCCCCAAGGGGGGGGGGGGGGGAAAAAACCCGGGGGGGAAAAATTTAAAAAACCCCGGGTCCCTTTCCCCGGGAAACGCAGGGCCCCTTTTAAAAAAATTTTTTAAAAAACCCCCCCAAAAAACCCTTTTCCCGGGGAAAAAAAACCCCGGGAAAAAAAGGCCTTTTAAAAACCCCCTTTTTTTAAAAAAAAGGGGGGGGGGCCCTTTTTAAAAAGGGGGGGGGTTTTTAAGGGAAAAAAGGGGGGCCCCCCCCCCGGCCCCTGGGGGGGTTTTCCCCCCCCCAAAAAAAAAAAAAAGGGGGGTTTTCCCCCGGGCCCAAATTTTTCCCCTTTTAAAGGGGCCCCCCCCCCCTTTGCCCCCCCTTTTTTTTTTTTTTTTTTTCCCCCCCCCCAAAACCAAAAAAACCCCCCGGAAAAATTTTAAACAAGGGGGGTTTTTTTCCCCCTTTTTTGGGGCCTTTTGGCCCCTTTTAAAAAACCCTTTACCCCCCCGGGGGGGGGCCCCCCCCAAAAATTTCCTTGGGGGCCCTTTTAAAATTTTTTGGGCCCAAAACCCCTTTTTAAAATTTTTTTGGGGGGGGCCCTTCCCTTTTAAAAAAAAAAGGGGAAAACCCCCCCCCCCACCAAAAAATCCCCCCCCCCCAAAAATTTTTTAAAAAAAAAAAATAAATTTTTTTTTCCCCCCTTTAAAAAAACCCCCAAAAATTTTTTTTGGGGGAAAAAAAAATTTAAAAAAAAAAGATTTTAAAAAAAAAATTTTTTTTTTTCTAGTTAGTTGTGGGGAGCACATTTCTTTAAGTAACCAGAATCACCTCCCCAAAACCGGGCACAGGGCAGTATTCCAACATAAAAGATCCCAAACGCACCCCAAGAAAAACCATGCCTCGAAAAGAAAAGGGGGAAAGGTCGACTGGCCAAGAAGGTCCCCAGACCAAAACCCCCATTGAGCATTTTGGGACACCCTCAAAAAAGGGGGGGTCCCTTTCTAACTCCCCCAACTCCAGAGTCGTCATGGGGAGGGGAAAAGGATTACACTGGCTGCAACTTGTGACCTCTATTAACTTCTCCAAGAGGTTAGGGAAAATGCTGGAAAATAAGGGTGGCCAAAAATATTGACACTTTGGGCAAAATTTTGCCCCCATTTTCACTTAGGGGTTTTTGTTGCCGGCAGTTTAGCCCCTTGATGGCTTGTTATTTTTTTGAGGGCACACCAAATTTTCACGTTATACATGAAACCCAAACAGCACTCTTAGAAAAACTTTCAAACAATTTTTCTACAAAAGGGGTTTTAATTTCCCGGCCTATATTTTTCCGGGATCATTTTCTGACCCCTTTTTGAATTTTGACCCCACTTTTACTACCGCCAACCCTGGGACTATCCTTTTACAATACACCTGAAAATTTAAGAAAAGGGGCTGTCTATCACATTACTTAACCCCTGTATACATCAGCCCGGGAAATTTTGCCTATTTTAATCTTTTAAGGGGAGCTCCCCATTCTCCTGGGTTAGACAAAAAACATTTTGGTGGAGTTTCCCTCATCCCTCTACCATAAACAGGAAGCATTTTTCCCAAAAATATGGTAAGAAAAATTTTTTAATAATTTACTTTCTTGTCACACCCCCTAAAATATCTCCCTCACTTTTTTCTTAAAAGGGGCCAACATTTTCGGGTAAAATCAAAAAACAAAAGTATTTGTAAAAAGCTTAAATTTCCCGTCCCTACTGTTTAAAAGCTTACTTTAAGTGAAAAACCCTTTAAGGTACAGTTTACCTTATCCCTCAGCAAATCAACAGCTATGTCATCTTCCTCTGTGAATACAGTGGAGGAAAATTGTTTAATAGATTTGCTTTCTTCTCATCATCCTCTACAATACCTCCCTATTTAATTTTCAAAAGTGCTTTTAAATATAGCTGTTATCTTTATTTACCTTATATACAGGTGTATCAGATTGTATGGTGATGTAATATCCTGGATATACATTGGGGATAATAAGTATTTGATACACTGGTGAGTGGTCCCACCTACAAAGAATAGAGAGGCTTGTAAGTTTTATCGTAGGTACACTTCAACTGTAAGAGACAGAATCTAAAAAAACATTCTTGACCAAGTTTGCACACACTGCAGCAGGGATTTTGCCAACCCCCCTGGGGTACATTGGGTTTTTTAGCCCCTCCAAAGATTTTCGATTGGGTTTTAGTCTAAGACGGGTAAGCCACCCAAACCCTTTAAAGACTTCTTTCAACCCTTCCTTTTGTTGCCCTGGCTGTGTTTCGTCATTTCCTGTGGAAAACCCGCCAGACCCATCTTCAATGCTCTTACTGAAGGAAGGAGGTTCTTGGCCAAAATCTTGTGATACATGGCCCCATCCATCCTCCCTTCAATACGGTGAAGTCACCCTGTCCCCTTTGCAGAAAAGCAATCCTAAAGTAGGATGTTTCCACCTCCATGCTTCACGGTTGGGGCATGTTTTGGGGTTTTTCTCACCTTCTTCTTCCTCCCCAAAAACGCAGTGGGGTTATACCAAAAAATTGTATTTTGGTCTAATCTCACCCCATGACCTTCTCCCATGCCTCTTCTGGATCATTGGTGAACTTCAAACAGGCCTGGACATGTGCTGGGGAGAGCAGGGGGACCTTCTGTGCCCTGCAGGATTTTAATATATTACAGTGTGTTACTC
>JAODAL010082301.1:0-11621 GCA_025379985.1 Phyllomedusa bahiana
AGGGGGGCGGGTTTTCTGTTAACCTCGCCCTCCGAGGATCTGCCGCGCGGATGAATTCATATCGCGCTGCGCAAAGTTTCCCGGGAGATAAAACAAAAAAAATTACCCGGTGTCCCTTTAAAAAACCCCCTTTTCCCCAGGCCCGAAAAGTTAAATTAATGAAAAGAAATTAACTTTTTTTTTGCCTCCCTTTTTATTTAAAAAGTTTTAAATTTTTTTTTTTTTCAAAGGCGCCGTTGGGGGAGGCCTCGTTTTATTCAAGGTACTTTTTGGGGAATAGTTTAAGGTTTTACCCTTTAAAAAAAAAAAAAAAAAAAAAATTCTGCAAATTTTTTATATTTTTAAAATTTGTTTTTTACACCGTTCATTTTTTCACACAAAAACTTCTTAGATTAATTTTTACGGTTATTACCCGTCATGTGGATACTAAATGTGTTTGGGTTTTTTTTTGGGGTTTTTAATTTTTGCTTTATTTTTTTTGTATTTAAAAAAATTTTTTTTTTTTTAATTTTTTATTTTTTTATTCCTTTTTTTTTTACACTTTTTGGTTTTTTTTTTTTTTTTTTTTAAAAACCCTGAAAAGGGAAAGTTTTTCATTTTAATTTTTTTATTTTTTTAAAAAATTATTAATGGGATTAGCCCTATTCAAAAAATATGCTAAAATATTATACTGGTGTCCCGTCTGGGCACAGGGAAATGATCAGGAGAGCACACAGTCTGGGCCTGATCCCCGCTTTTACACAGACGCTTCTGGGGCCCCCCTAGGTTCCCCCCGGGTGACGGGGTGCAGCTTTTTCCCCGGGGTCTGGGCGGGGCACCGGGGGTTCCAATCACCCAAAAAGAGCAGGGGAAAACCCCTTTTATTGCGGCTGCAGTAACGCAACCCCCCGCAAAAAAGGGTTTTTGCACCGGGTTTCGGAGGGTTTTCCCCGCTCCCCCGGTTTCTTTGCAAGGGGCTCCCCTGGGATTTGGGCTGTGTAGTACAAACCCCCAAGTCTACAGCGACGCCAAAAGTAAAATTTGGGGGGTTTGTTAAAGGGGGTTTAAAGATGGGGTTTTTACCAAAATTTTTCTATCGGGGGGTAAAGGAAACCCGGGGGGCGGGGCGCTGGGAGCGTGGTTTGTAATTCCCCAAAGCTTGGGGGGGGGGGCCAAAACGGGTCCGCAAAATTCCAATCTTCGGGGCAGTGTTTAGCGGAGGGCCCTATGCTTTACACGGATAGTACGGGGGGGTGTGTCCCCCCGAGCCGCGGCGCGGGGCGCTCATGTGTCCCGGGGCCCTCGAAAATTTGGGCCCAGGCCAACTCCCCCCCCCCCCCCAAGGGGAAAGGGGAAAAAAGATCCCTCTTATTGCAGCCGTGCAGTCGCAGATTATGGCCGCAGCGGCTTAAAGGGGGCCGACCACCTAAAAAGGGGTTCCCCCCCACAAAACCCGGTGAATGGCCCCCGGGAAAGAATTTATAATTCATGGAAACTGGAGACTGGTTCAGAGGCCCCAGAATTTTTCACCAACCCTAAGGGGGAGCGAAGATGAAAGGGCAAGGAAACGGATACAATTAAGAGTGTGTTTCCTTCAGTTAAAACGTCTGTATGTAGAGAGGCGCTATAACCCCCCAATCCTGCATGCACTCACTAATACATTTTAAAAAAGGCAAAAACAGGACAGTATACTGCACTGTCTGTAAGAGGCGTTAGACCACCAATCACTGCATACCCCCAAAAACATGTAAGGCAGTACAGGCTGTGTACTGCACTGTCCAAAGAGGGCTAAGACCACCAAACAGCATGACCTCATAATACATTAAGGCAGTACAGGACATTAGTACCGCAAGTATGTAAGGGGCTATAGACCGCCCAATACTGCAGCACCCACTAATTACATGGAAGAGCAGTACAGGACATTAATACCACCTGTACGTAGAAGGGGGCTATAGACCCCAATAATGATGACCTCACTAATACTGTAAAGCGTAAGGCATGTAGTACCACACTGTACAGAGGGTTTCTACAGCCCCCAAACACTGCGCCCTCACTAAACATGTAAAAGGGATAAGACATTTTAACGCACTGTCTGTAGAGGGCGCTATAGACCACCAAATTTCTGCATGCTCTCACTGTCAGTAAGAGGGAGTACGGACTGTAGGCGCACTGTAGTAGAGAGGCGTATAGACCACCAATTATGCTGCATCTCCTGAACATTAAAGAGTACAGGACGTAGTACTGCACTGTACTGTGAGAGGCGCTATAGCCCCCCAATCACGCAATGCACCCATAAAATGTAAGGCATACAGGACTATAGTACCCCCACTGTACTGTGGAGGGCAAAGACTGCCAATCACTGATGCACCCCACTAATACATGTAAAACAGTACAGGCTGTAGTAACCCTGTACGTAGAGAGGGATAAAACACCACCATTTACTGCGCACCTACTAATTCATGTAAAAAGGGGGGGGGGCGGGAAGGACATGTGTACCGATTATACTTGGGGGCTTAGGGCCGCCAATCACTGCCTGCACTACTAAAAACCCTGTAAGAGCAGTAAGGTTTTGTAGTACCGCACTGTACTGTAGAGGGGCGCTATGACCCGCAATACTGCAGCACCCCTAATACATGTAAAAAGGGAGTACAGGACATTAGTACCGCACTGAATTGGGGAGAGGGTATAGACCCCAATCAGCGTTGGGAAACCCCCCCCAAAAACATTTAAAAGCGTACAGGGCATGTATACCCCCACTGAAATGTAGCGAGGGGCCTTAGACCTCCAAACACGCATGCACTCCAAAACATGTAAAGCAGTACAGGACTGTAGTACCGCCCCTGTATTGTAAGAGGGCCCCAAAAAGCAATCACTGCCTGCACCTCACTAAAAACATGAAAAACAGTACAGGACATGTAGTTCCCCCATGTATTGTGAGGGAGCTATAAAACCAAATAATCCGCCCTTAAACCATGTAAGAGCAGTACGGATATGTATACCGCACTATATGTAAGAGGGTTAACCACAATCATGCATGGGACCTCCAAACATGTAAAGCCCACAGGACTGTGTACCGACTGTATGTAAGAGGCACTATAAAAACCAAATTTCTGGGCACCTCACTAATCATTTAAGAGCATCAGGGCAGTAGTACCGCACTGTCTGTAGAGAGGCGCTATTACAGCCCCACTGCCTGCAAAATCCTAAAACATTTTAAAAGCATTTCAGGACTGTAGTCCGAAATGTAAAAGTGGAGGAGCTTAACCGCCAATCACTGCATGCCCTACTAATACAAAAAGAGCAGTACAGGACATGTAAGTACCGCACTGTACTGTAGAGAGGCGCTTAGACCACCAATCATGCATCCACTTCACTAATAAAAGTAAGAGCATAAAGGAAGTAGTACCGCATTTTCTGTGAGAGGCGTGAGACCCCAATCCTTCGACCTCACTAATAAAGTAAGAACAGTCGGACTGTAGTACCCATGTAAGAAGAGCGCTTAGACGCCAATCATGCATGCCCCTCACTGCATGTGAAGCAATTTTAGGGAAACCGCTTTTTATGTAGGGGGGCGTATAGAAACCCCAATCACTGCTGTCCCCCATTTAAAACATGTAAGAGCAGTAAGGAATTGGTACCGCCTGTATATGGAGGCCTATAGACCCCAATCACTGCCTGTTCCCATAATAAGTAAGAGAGTAAAAGGACATGTAAAACCGCATGTACTGTAAGGGGCTATGCACCAAACTCATGCACCCCACTAATAAAGTAAGAGCGTTAAGGACTTTTAATAAAGCACTGTCTGTAGAGAGGGCTATAAACCCCAATTTTCTGCATGCACCTCACTAAAAACATGTAAAAACAGTACGGATGTTGTACCCCATGTACGTAGAGTGTGTATAGACCACCAATACGCAGCCCCCTATTACATGTTAGGCAATAAGGCATGTTGTACCCCTGACTGTGAGAGGCGCTAAGACCGCCCAATCATGCATGCACCTCACTAATACATGTAAGAGCAGTAAGGGCATGTAGTACTGCACTGTACTGTAGGGGCGTATGACCCCAAACACGCATGCACCTCACTAATAATGTAAGAGAGACGGACATGTGTACCGCTCTGTCTGTGGGGGACCTATTGACGTCATCACGCAAAGCACCCCCTAATTCTGTAAGAGCATACAGGGGCATGTAGTACGGGACTGTACCTTTTGAGAGGGGCTATAAACCCCCAAACCTGCATGCACCTCAAAAACAATAAGAGCAGTACAAGGGCAGTAAATAAAAAAAACTTTTTTTAGCGAGGCCTAAAAGGGCCCCAACACCCGCATGACCTCATTAAAACAAGTAAAGTCAATTACCCGGGGGGCCTTTTGTAACCGAAAAAGTAAAATTAGGGGGAGGCCATGAAACATTATTCAGCACCCAAATAAACCCCGTGGATACAGGAAATTTAAACCCCACTGGGGAAATAAAATGCAAAAACCCCCTTCCCGCAAGCAACCCCACTAATCATGTAAAGTTTAATTTTAAAAGGGACATGTATACCGGAAAATGTACCCCTTTGGGGGGCTCTTAACCCAAAATCAGTCCCCAAGGGGGACCCCAGTTTATACAGATTATAAATTACCACTAGGAGGACCAGTGTAACAGATTATACAGTCTCCCTAAAGGGGGGCAAAGTGTATACAGGTTATACAGCCCCACTAGGGGAGTCAGTGTTTTCCCGTTATACATTCCAAATGGGGGTTTTGCTCAGTGATTTTAAAATTGGGCCCCCCAATAGGGGGCTCGTGTATACAGATTATACACACCAACCCGGGGGGCTAGTGTATACGATTATACAGTCACCTAGGGGAGCCAGTGTATAAGATTAAACCCGTCCCCCATTGGGGGGGCTCGTGTATACAGATTATACAGTCACCACTAGGGGGCCAGGTATAAGGGTTTCCCGTCCCCACCTGGGGGGGCTCAGTGTATTCAGATTATACACCACCCCTAGGGGAGCCAAATGTTTTACAGATTTTTCAGCCACCAAGGGGGAGCACATGTTTACAGATTATACAGCCCCCATAGGGGAGCTCAGTTATAAAATTTTTTCCCAGCCAACCCAGGGGACCAGTGTTTTAAAGATTATCCCGTAAACCCCTAAGGGAGCCCCAAATTTTTAATTAGGTTATACGGCCACCAGGGGGGGCCAGTGGATAAAGATTAAAACGGCCCCCCCTAGGGGGGGGCCCGTTAAAGAAATTTACAGTCACCACTGGGGGGGGACTCAGTGTTTACAGTTATTTCAGTCACCAAATAGGGGAAACTCAGTGTATAAGATTTTACAGTCACCACTAGGGGGCTCAGGTAATTTTAAAATTTTACAGTCCCCCACTAGGGGGGGCTCATGTATCAGATATTTTCAGTAAAACCTAGGAGAAAACTGTGTATAAGATTTTACAGTCCCCTAAAGGGGCCGTGTAAAGGTTTAAAAACGACCCAGGGGAAACTCAGTGTATCAGATTTACAGTCACCACTAGAGGGGGCCAAATGTATAAGATTATCAGTCCCCCCTAGGGGGGGCTCAGTGTATACGATTTACAGTAAAAATAGGGGGGGGGTCAGTGTATTTAAAATTATACAGTCACCACTAGGGGAGTCGTGTAAAACAGATTATACATTAAAACTAGGGGAGCTCGGGGTATTAAAATTTTTTTTTACAGTCACCATAGGGGGAGGGCCGTGTATTAGATTTTACGTCCCAATAGGGGGCCCGTGTAAAGATTATAAAAGTCAAAATTGGGGAGCTCCAAATTTATAATTTTTTCAGCCAAAAAAATAGGGGAGCTCAGTGGAAAAGATTATTCATCACCACTAGGGGCCAGGGGTATTTTAAGGGTTATTTCAAGGGCACCACTAGGGGGGGCTCAGTGTTTAAAGATTATACAGGGCCCACTAGGGGGAGTCAGTTAAAACAGATTTCCCCCCACCACTAGGGGAGCCAGGTTTTATAAGATTTAAAAAGTCCCACTAGGGGGAGCTCAGTGTTTTACAGATTTTTACAGTCCCCCCAAATAGGGGGGGGTCAGGGGGATTTTACCGGGCCCGCGTCCGCTTGTCCTCACCAGGGGGGAGACTTAGTCTGCACGTGTGAAGTTTTTAAACTGAATGAACCATGGAAATTTTATGTTTAACAAAATTTCTTTCAGAAAAGGGCAAGACAGCGCGTTTTTCTGTCAGGGCTTCCCATAGGAAGGGCGAGGGTGTTTTTTCCGACGCGTTTCTTATGTTTTTTTGGGAGCTTTTGTCCCGCGGAGAAAGCTGGAGGAGACGCTGCGGTTCTCTGCACATCCCTTGTCTCTGACGCTGCAGTGATGGGGGGTCCGGGGGCAGCGGGCCTATGGGCGCCTTTTTCTGGGGTTTAAGTAATCGCCCAAATCTAGGTCATCGCATTTTTAGTGGGGTATAAAGGGAGGGGACCCTTCTTCCCGTGTGCACAACGCTGCGGTATAGGGCCCGGGTTTTGGGGGGTATTCCTTTTCGTTTCCCTTGGGAAACATTATTTGTTTTCTTTTTATCCCTTCCATTTATTTTTTACTGGGTTTCATAAAATTAAAACAATTTTGGCCGGGGGGCTCCCTTTACCTCCCTCCCGGACCGGGGGGCTCCCTTTACCGCCCTCCCTGACCGGGGCCCTTCACCTCCTCCCGGCCGGGGCCTCTTCACCCCCCCCTGACCGGGGCCCTCTTACCTAATCCCTACCGGGGCCCCTCTACAGCCCCCCTGAACGGGGGACTCTTTCACCGCCCCCCCCTGGGCCGGGGGGCCCCCCTTAACCTAACTCCCCAGACCGGGGCCTCTTTCCCTAACCCTTCCCTTACCGGGGGGAACCCCTTTTCACCCTTCCCCCCTTTTTGACCGGGGCCCTTACCTAATCCCGAAAAAAGGGGATTTCACCGCCCCCTTTATCGGGGGGCCCCCCCCTTCCCCCCCCTCCTTGACCAGGGCCCCCTCTTCAAACCCCCTCCTTACCGGGACGCTCTTCACCTCTCTCCCTGACCGGGTCCCTTCTTCCCCCCCCTCCCGACTGGGACGCTCTTTTTCCCCCCTCAACCCACCGGGCCCCTCTTTACCTTTTCCCCCCCGGGCCGGGGTGTTTTTTTCACCCCCCTCCCTGACCGGGGACGCTCTTCACCCTCTCCCTGACTGGGACCTCTTCAACCCCTCAAAAAACGGGGCCCCTCTTTTCCCCCCCCCTTCCCCTCCCCCCCTGACCGGGGCGCTTTAAACCCCCCCCCCTGACCGGGGCGCCCGGGTTTACCTCCCTCCCTGACCAGGGGGCTCTTTCCCCTCCCCCCCCTGAATGGGGCGCTTTAAAACCCCCCTCCTTTCCCTGGGGCTTTAAACCCCCTCCCTGACTGGGGGGCCCCTTACCCCCCCTTCCTGACTGGGGGGCCCCCTTAAAAAACCGGCCTTCCCTGGGGCGCCCAACCAAACCCCCCCCCTGACGGGGCTCTTCACCCCCCTCCCTGACTGGGGGCTCTTCACCTCCCTCCCTTTACTGGGGCACTCCTTTACCCCTTCCCTGACCGGGGTGCTCTTCACCTCCCTCCCGACCGGGGCTCTTCACCTCCTTCCCCGACTTTGGGGGCCCCTTTTACCTCCCCCTTCAGGGGGGCTCTTTACCTCCCTCCCTGGGCTGGGGCCCTTCACCTCCCTCCCTGAAACCCGGGCGCTCTTAAAACCCCCTCCTGACCGGGCGCTCTTCACCTTTCCCCCCTACTGGGGCCTCTTCACCCTTTCCTCCAGACCAGGGGGGCCCCTTCACCTCCCTCCTTTACCGGACGTTTTTCACCCCCCTCCCCCACCGGGGCGCTTTCCCCCCTCCCTCCCCGACCGGGGCGTTTTCACCCCCTCCCGGACCCGGGGGGCTCCCTCATTCCCTCCCCACCGGGGGGTTCTCCCTCCCTCCCTGGGCCGGGAAGGGTCTTCCCCTCCCTCCCTTAACCCAGGGGCTCTTTACTTCCTTCCCTTACCGGGGCCTCTTCAAACCCTTCCCCCCGGGCCCGGGGGGCCCCTTTAACCTTTCCCCCTGACCGGGGGGCCCCTTTACCCCCCTCCTTTACCGGGGCGCTCTTCCCTCCCTTTTCCGGGCCTTTTTCACCTCCCTCCCTTTACCGGGGCGTTTTTCACCTTTTCCCCCCCTGGCCGGGGCGCTCTTCACCTCCCTCCCTTCCGGGGCGGGTCCCCCCCCTCCCTCCCTTACCTCTTCACCTCCCCCCCTATGGGGACTCTTCACCTCCCTTAAACCCGGGGGGCTCTTTAAATCCCCCCTGACCGGGGCACTCTTACCTCCTCCCCCACCCGGGGGGCCCTTACCCCCCTCCCGAGGGCGCCTTATTTCCCTCCCTGATGGGCGTTTTACCCCCCTCCTACCAGGGCGCTCTTCACCTCCCCCTTGGGCGGGGCGTCTTTACCTCCCTCCCCCGACCCGGGGGGCTCTCATTTCCCCCCTTTCCGGGGGGCTTTACCCCTTTCTGCGGGCGTTTTCCCCCCCCCTCCTTACCGGGGGGTTTCACTTTTCCCTTACCGGGGGCTCTTCACCTTTCCCTAAAAGGGGGCTTCCCCTTCCCCCGCCGGGCCTTTCCCCTCCCCCCCTTGAGGGGCGCCCCCCCTTTTCCAAATTTCCCCTCCCTCCCTGACCGGGGCCCACCCCCCTTCCCACCCCTTCCTCCCCCCCTGACGGGGCCCCCCCCGGGGGCCTTCCCCTCCCCCCTGACTGATTTCACTCTTAACCCCCCTTTCCCCCGGGGCGCTCTTCCCTCCCCCTGACTGGGGGCTCTTTTCTCCCTCCTTTACCGGGGGGCTCTTTTACCCCCTCCCTGACTGGGGCACTTTAAACCCCCTCCCCTTCCCCGGGCGTTTCACCCCCCCTCCCCGACTGGGGCACTTTCCTCTTTTTCCCGGGGCCCTTTTCTCCCCCCCTCCGGGGGCCCCTTCACCTCCCCCCCGCTGGGGGGCCTTTACCCCCTCCTCTGGGGGGATTTACCCCTTCCCCGACCGGGGCTCTTCACTCCTCCCTTGACGGGGCGTTTCCCTCCCCCCCTGACGGGGCCTCTTCACCTCCCTCCTTCGGGGGGCTTTTACCTCCCTCCCGACTGGGGCCTCTTCCCCCCCCTGACCCGGGCCTCTTCACCTCCCTCCCCCGAAGGGCGCTTTACCTTCCTCCGACCGGGGTCTCCCTCCCCCCTGACCCGGGTTTCACCTCCCCCCCTGACCGGGGGCTTTCCCTCCCCCCCTAACGGGGGCCCTTACCTCCCTCCTGACCGGGGCGTTTCACCCCCTCCTGATGGCGCTTTCACCTCCTCCCGAGAACCTTTACTCCCCCCCCCTTCACCCCCTCCCTATGGGGGCTCTTCACCCCCCTCCCCACCGGGGCTCTTCACCTCCTCCCTACGGCCTCTTCACCCCCTCCGACTGGGCACTCTAACCTCCCCTTCCTGGGCTCTTCACCTCCCTCCTGACGGGGCCTCTTCACTCCCTCCCTGACTGGGACTCTTCACCTCCTCCTGACGGGGGCTCTTCACCTCCCTACCCCTCTTCACTCCAGGGCGCTCTTCACCTCCCTCCCTACTGGGCCTCTTCAACCCCTCCTTCACCGGCCTCTTCACCTCCCTCCCTACCGGGCCCTCTTACCTCCCTCCCTGCCCGGCCTCTTCACCTCCTCCCTTACCGGGCGCTCTTCACCCCCTCCTGACCGTCGTCTTCACCTCTCCCTGACCGGGCGCTCTTCACCTCCCCCCCTGACGGGCGCTCTTCACCTCCCTCCCTGACCGGGCGCTCTCACCTCCCTCCCTGAAACCCGGGGCCTTCACCTCCCTCCCTGACGGGCCTCTTCACCTCCTCCTGACCGGCGCTCTTACCTCCTCCCTGACCGGGGCGCCCCTTCACCTCCCTCCCTGACCGGGGCGCTCTTCCCCTCCTCCCTGACCGGGGCGCTCTTCACTCCTCCCTACCGGGCGCTTCCTTTCCCTGCCGGGGCCTCTTCACCCCCCCTGGGGGCTTTCACCTCCTCCCTGCCGGGGCGTCTTCAACTCCCTTCCTACCGGGGGCCTTACTCCCCCTGACGGGCTCTTCACCTCCCTCCGACGGGGCGCTCTTCACCTCCCTCCCCGACCGGCGCACTCTTCCCCTCCCTCCCTCCCCGCCCGGGGCGCACTTCACTTCTGTCCCTTACCGGGGCGCTCTTCACCTTCCTCCCTGACCGGGGCGCTTTCACCTCCCTCCTGATGGGGGCATCTTCACCCCCTCCTTTACCGGGGGCTCTTCACCTCCCTTCCACTGGGGCGCTCTTTTCCCCCCCTCCCTATGACCGGGCCTCTTCACCTCCCTCCCTGCAGGGCGCTTCACCTCCCTCCCTGACCGGGGCGCTCTTCACCCTCCCTCCTGACCTGGGGGTCTTCACCTCCCCTCCCTATCGACCGGGGGCTCTTCACCTCCTCCCTGACGGGGCGCTCTTTACCTCCCACCCTGACCCCGGGGCCTTCACCCTCCTCCCTTGACCGGCGCTTTCACCTCCCTCCCTGACCGGGGGCTCTTTTCAACCCTCCTCTTCCCTGATGGGGTTCTCTTTCACCTCCCCCCCTGACCGGGCGCTCTTCACCTCCCTCCTGACCGGGCCCTCTTAACTCCTCCCTGGGCGCTCTTCACCTCCCTCCCTGACCGGGGCCCTCTTCCCCACCCTCTCCCTCCCTGACTGGGGCACTTTCACCTCCCTCCCTGACCGGGGCTCTTTCACCTCCCTCCCTGAGGGCGCTCTTCACCTTTCCCTCCTGATGGGGGCACTCATCAACCTCCCCTCCTTTACGGGGCCTCTTCACCTCCCCCCTGACCTGGGGCACTCTTCAACCTCCCTCCCTTCGGGGCGCTCTACCTCCCTCCCTGACCTGGGCACTTTCACCTCCCCCCTGACTGGGGCGCTCTTCACCTCCCCCATGACTGGGGCTCTTCAAACCCCCTCCCTTCCCGGGGCGTCTTACCTCCCTTCCCCGACCGGGCGCCCTTTACCTCCCCCCCTGACCGGGGCGCTTCACCTCCCTCCCTGACCGGGGCGTCTTCACCTCCCTCCCTACCGGGGGGCTCTTCACCTCCCTTCCCTTACTGGGGCACTTCACCTCCTTCCCACCGGGGCCTCTTCACCTTTCCTCCTGACCGGGGGTTTCACCTCCCCCCACCGAAACCGGGGGGGGGGCCCCTTCCCCCCCCCCTTTTCCCCCTGCCGGGGCTTTCACCTCCCCCTGAGGGCCTCTTTTACCCCCCCCCTGGCCCCGGGCGCTTTTCACCTCTTTCCCGACCGGGGGGCTCTTTACCTCCTTCCCCCGAGGGCACTCTTACCTCCCTCCCTTTGGGGCTTTTTCCCCTCCTCCTAGGGGCCTTTACCTCCCTCCAGGGGCGCTTTCACCTCCCCCTAATGGGGCGTTTCTTTTCCCCCTTTTCCCCCCGGGGGCCTCACCTCCCTCCCTATGGGGCTTTTACCCCCCTCCCTTCCCCGGGCGCTTTACCCCCTCCCCGACTGGGGGGGCCCCTTTCACCTCCCCCTGACGGGGGGCTCTTCACCACCTCCCGAGGGGCCCCTTCACCCCCCTTTCCTGCCC
>JAODAL010082302.1:0-11620 GCA_025379985.1 Phyllomedusa bahiana
ACCGGGTTACGTAATCACCACAACCGGGATAAAATTGGTACCCTCAAGAGATTTTAGTAAAGGGGTTTCTCCCCAAATACATGACAATTCTGTCAAAGGGAACCTCAATAATAGGGAGCAATATCAGGAGGCCGTGGAAGTAGGTTACAGGGGAGGTTATCTTTCACTCAGAGCAAGACTTTCAATAGTACTGAATGTGTTGATTAGCATCCCAGCCAATAGAATCTCTGAAGGATCCTTTCCCCGGTCTTGCCAATACAATAGGTCCAGTGGTGGACCCTCTGGACCCGTACCGCCATGGTGACCGCAAGCTTTGCCAGGATCTCCACCTTCAACTTTGGATGCTCCTTGGTGTTCTGCAGGGCAAGGTTACAATAAGCCTTTGGGGTTCTCCAAATAGAAATGGGGCTAAGACCTCAGCCCATTTGGTTAGGTTGGTCAACCCTCTAACCCAGTGAGGTTAGTCACGATGTCTTACTCTGGTATCATCTTTTGCAAAGCCTCCCTCACGCTCCTTCTGGCATTATGTCCTTCAACATTTTCTGCAGATGCTGGATTTTCCCTGGTCAAAACGACCTCGATCATCTGTTGAATCAGCAGCCTGTTGGTTTCCTGCTAAACCTGCATTTTTCTTTTATTTCAGGGCCCTCTGTAGGGGTTGTTTTTGCTGCACAATAAGTTTCCCGCTGACCTTTGGCCTTTTTTAGGGCCTGCTGCTGGGCAAAACTTGCTTTTTGCTCGGGAGGTTGGCTTGCACCAGGTACTTAATTAGCTTGTCCAGGGCAGCTGATGTAGTGGAAATCTTAGTTGCGGCCTTAACCCAGGACATGACGAATTACCTCAGAACTATGCATTTTGCAATTGTAAGGGGTCAGCTCAAAGGTAGTATGACAAAAAACAAATCCTTGGTATCCGTTTAACCTCTTTGCTTTTATTTTATCCGTCAACAAAACAGAAAGCGAACTTAACTTAAGCCAGAAAGAAAGAAAACAGGGTTACACAGTCCATGTCAGACACTCACAGTTTCTTGTCCAAGAAAGTTTCCTGGGTTCCCCAACAGGAACAGAGAATGTGGCAAAAAAAATAAATAAATCAGGATTTCTGCAAGAGCAGTTATATCTCCCTTAACCCAGTCAAATATGCTTCTAACTGCACCACATCCCCAGCTCACATTACTCTCTAGGCTTACATAGACCACCCAAAACCTGGCCTGGACCTGGAAATGTGGGAGCAGGCATCCCAACCAGCTCTCTGACTGCTCCAGCAAAAAAACAACCCAGATTTAGCTATATTGCAGCCATATTATTAATACAAATGTGTGCCAGTGACCTATTGCCACTTGACAGTCATCGGGAACAGACCACGCATTTAAATGGGTACAAATGGTCTTGCTTGCACTTGGTTTGCCTCTCTCTCCCTTACGTGCCTAGTTGAGTGGGATTTTAACATCCGTTTTTAACAGGGCATTTTTTACAATATGCCATCACAGTGGTGATTAGCTAACGGACGTCCACTTTTTGCCTTTTTCTGTGACTCTTCCTGTATCTGTTCTCTGTTGAAACTGCTGATGACATTCAAACTTAGGGGTCACTTGCGATGAATATCCTATTGAGCCTTCCAAATGGCAAGGTACTGTTGAAAATTGGGAAGTTTTTGTCTTGGTACAGATTTAAAAATGTAAACAAATGGGGGAGGACTGTTTAAATTTTTATTAAAATTTGACCCCCAAAATTTTAGGGGTAATTCAATTTCCCTTTTTTAGTTTCCTTGTTAGATATCAGCAAGTTGTGCAAAAAGTAAACCTCGGCCTGTGGTGGCGACCAAGGTGTACTCGGTACAAAATCACAAGACAGGCTCGTAGTTGGGTACAGGCAAGAAGTCAGGGCAGGAAGCAAGGTTCGTGGTCGAGGGAAAAAAAGACAGAAGTAAAAGGTTTTTACGAATAAACAGGGGATTCCAAAAAAGCTTTTTTTAGGTGACTAGGGACTAAAAAGGGAGAGTTAAAAAAGGGTCAGCGTCCGGTGATAACCAATCACCGCCACACTGGCCCTTTGAATTTCAGAGCTGGTGCACGTGCACCCAAGGTAGCTGGGATGCACACGGCAGCCCTCAAAGACAACGCAGGGAGAGGTGAGTAGTTTGGACTAGTAACTAAACTGCAGGTGCACCCGCGGTCCGACATGCGGGTCAGGGGACCACCTGCAGAGGCGACAGCGGAGTTACGGGTGTGCTCGCGATCTGCTGTGTGGGTAAGAATTTCAGATGCTGTGCCAAAATCTGCACAAAAAATGCAGCATAATTCTGGTGTAGAAACTAAGCCAAAAAAATGGTCTAAAAAGTTAGACAAGTCTAAAACTGAACCGATTTATCAATCAACATGAACCACTGTGATAATTTTAGTGCATTTTAGTCTGCATGTCTAAGTTTATACTGTCTAATTTTGAGAAAGCAATAGTAACTTAGGACCAATGTTTTTTCGCTATTTTAACATTAATACTGTTTATTTTTAAAGAGGGATGGAAAAGCCCTTTTACAGCTATTGTCTTGAAAACAATAAAATAATCGTGACTACTGTTTTATTTACCTCTGTTATCACACTAGATACAGAAAATCATGGTTCAAGCCCTTGTGAACTGCAGTCAAGGGTGAAGAAAAGAGATCTATTGCTGATATTAAATATGAAGCAACAGGCTGGAACTGGCTTTGTCTACAACTATTTAATGAAACAATTTTTTTTTTTTTTTGCCAAGTCTTCCTTAAATTGAAGTCACCAATGTTGTTTTAATTAAATGAAACTGTTATTAAGTAATAAAAAACTGAAAGTAATAACAGTATCTATACACGAAGCACAAACACCAGTAGAAAAGTAAAGAAAAAATGGCCAGACTTTGAATTGTTTTTGGATTATGAGTACAATTATTTAATACAGTTTGCTCATGTATTATTTCTATTCTCTCCACAGAAACATTTTATTACCTCCAGTTCACTGTGACTATTTTATAGAAAGACTTGCAGATGATAATGTATTTTTTTATGTATGGGAAACAGTCAAGCACAGAAATTAAATTAAAAAGTATTCTCAGTAATTTTACATTTTTATTTTCATTATAAAACAATATTAACATATTTTTCAATGGTATAGGTATAACATACTACTGCATTTTTTGTGTGTCAAAGCATAGAAAGTTTATTATTAGAGATGGGCGAATTTCCCGAAATTCAGTTCGTTCACTTCGCCGAATTTTCCGATAAAAAATAACCGAATTACTCCGGGACGAGTCACGTTAAAAAACAGATATTTCCAGGCTGCACAGAGCCTGCAGGGTGCTGTAGAACGTTGTGCCATGCTTAAATATGCAGAGGGAGCTTGGGTTTTGGGCTTCATAAAAATGTTGTGTTTTAGTATGACACGCACATGACTGCCGCCGCTCTTAGAATCGCTTCACTATAAAAATTCCCTGGCACTTAAAAAGGCAAAACTGACCAAAAAACTGAAGGGGGAATTAGCCTGATAAAGTCATGGCAGCGACAGCTTGGAAAAAAAAACAAGCTGAGGGCTCAGGTTTGGGAACATCAGTGACAGAGTGTGGAGCTGATGGTGGCAGCCACAGCAGCATGAGGTCAGACAGTGGCACAATGACATTCTGGAGGTGGCAAAAACAGGAGTAGGCCACAGAGTAGCACAATGACAGATTGTGTAGGTAACGGCATCAGCCACAGCAGCAGCATGAGGTCAGACAGTGGCACAATGACACAGGGTGTAGGTCACGGCAGCAAGCCACAGCAGCAGCATGAGGTCAAACGTGGGCACAATGACACGTGTGTTTTCATGGCAGAAGCAAGCATGAGGTCAGACAGTGGCACAATGACATTCTGGAGGTGTCAAAAACAGGAGTGGCCACAGAGTGGGACAATGACACAGTGTGTAGGTCACGGCAGCAGCCCCAGCAGCAGCATGAGGTCAGACAGTGGCACAATGAGACAGTGTGTAGGTTACGGCAGCAGCCAAAGCAGCAGCATGAGGTCAGACAGTGGCACAATGACAGAGTGTGTAGGTCACGGCAGCAGCCACAGCAGCAGCATGAGGTCAGACAGTGGAACAATGACAGAGTGTGTAGGTCACTGCAGCAGCCACAGCAGCAGCATGAGGTCAGAGAGTAGCACAATGACATTCTGGAGGTGGCAAAACAGTAGTAGGCCCCCAGAGTGGCACAATGAAAAGAGAGTGGAGGTGACGGCGGCAGCAGCATGAGGGCCCGACAGTGGCACAATGACAGAGTGTGTAGGTCACGGCAGCAGCCCCAGCAGCAGCATGAGGTCAGACAGTGGCACAATGACCAGTGTGTAGGTCACGGGGAGCAGCAGCATGAGGTCCAAGACAGTGGAACAATGACATTCTGGAGGTGGCAAAAACAGGAGTAGGCCACAGAGTGGGACAATGACACAGTGTGTAGGTCACGGCAGCAGCAACAGCAGCAGCATGAGGTCAGACAGTGGCACAAGGACAGAGTGTGTAAGGGCAAAGGCAGCAGCAGCATGAGGGCAGAGAGTGGGCACAATGACATTCTGGAGGTGGTAAAAACAGGAATAGGCCACAGAGTAGCACAATGACACAGTGTCTAGGTCACGACAGCAGCCACAGCAGCAGCATAAGGTCAGATAGTGGCACAATCACATTCTGGAGGTGGCAAAAACAGGAGTAGGCCACAGAGTGGCACAATGACAGAGAGTGAAGATGACGGCGGCAGCAGCATGAGGTCAGACAGTGGCACAATGACATTCTGGAGGTGGCAAAAACTGGAGTAGGCCACAGAGTGGCACAATGACAAAGAGTGGAGGTGACGGTGGCAGGAGCAACAGCATGAGCTCCGACAGTGGCACAATTACAGAGTGTGTAGGTCACGGCAGCAGCCACAGCAGCAGCATGAGGTCAGACAGTGGCACAATGACAGAGTGTGTAGGTCACGGCAGCAGCCACAGCAGCAGCATGAGGTCAGGAGTAGCACAATGAATTCTGGAGGTGCAAAACAGTAGTAGGCCACAGAGTGGCACAATGGCAGAGAGTGGAGGTGACGGCGGGAGCAGCAGGAGGGCCCGACAGTGGCAAAAATGACAGAGTGTGTAGGTCACGGCAGCAGCCACAGCAGCAGCATGAGGTCAGACAGTGGCACAATGACACAGCGTGTAGGTCACGGCAGCAAACCACAGCAGCAAACATGAGGTCAGACAGTGGCACAATACACAGTGTGTAGGTCACGGCAGGGAGCAGCATGAGGTCAGACAGTGGAACAATGACATTCTGGAGGTGGCAAAAACAGGAGTAGGCCAAAGTGGGACAATGACACAGTGTGTTTGGTCACGGCAGCAGCAACAGCAGCAGCATGAGGTCAGACAGTGGCACAAGGACAGAGTGTGTAGGTCACGGCAGCAGCAGCATGAGGTCAGAGAGTGGCACAATGACATTCTGGAGGTGGTAAAAACAGGAATAGGCCACAGAGTAGCACAATGACACAAATTCTAGGTCACGACAAACAGCCCAGCAGCACATAAGGTCAGACAGTGGCACAATCACATTCTGGAGGTGGCAAAAACAGGAGTAGGCCACAGAGTGGCACAATGACAGAGAGTGAAGATGACGGCGGCAGCAGCATGAGGTCAGACAGGGCACAATGACATTCTGGAGGTGGCAAAAACTGGGAGTAAAGGGCCCCAGAGTGGGACAATGAAAAAGAGTGGAGGTGACGGTGGAAGGAGCAACAGCATGAGCTCCGACAGTGGCACAATTAAAAGAGGGGTGTAAAGGGCACGGCAGCAGCCACAGAAGCAGCATGAGGTCAACAGTGGCACAAATGACACAGTGGTAGGTCACGGCAGCAGCCACAGCGCAGCAAAGAGGGCAGACAGTAGCACAATGACAGACAGTGTAAGTCATGGTATAACTGTACAGATGGCGTTACCCTCTGTATCGCTTTATCCATATGCAATTCTCATCAGGTATTGTTGCATTTTTAAGCAGTCTCCCCATGTGTTATAACTGTGGTTTTTGCATGCTGGTGTGAAAATAGTACCTAGAGCATTTGCTCTTAATTTAACAGCACCTGCTATCTTTTCCCATGCAGCAGAAGGGCCAGAGTCGCCTGCCGCTGGGATTTTTAGTGCATTCTAACACCGCTGAAGCTGTAAGTGTAAACCCTGTGATTTTTGGTAATTCATGTCCCATTTTTCTGTGCTTTTTTTCTTTTTAATAGTGTAGGGAATCGCAAGAGATGAGGAGGCCTTGCCGTTGGCTTGCGAGCTTGCGTACTGTAGCTACTGTAACAACTAATACCTCATATTTCATATTTTGATATTTTTCCCAGCATTTATCTTTTTGCCCTAAAATACTGGGGAGCTTAGGGTACAAGTATTTTGTGCAGTTTTACCTTCTAAGTGCTGGGCAGCTTGCCCACTGTCCTTTTTGGGAGATATAAACTGAAACCCAGCATGTATAACGAACAATGGCGTTACCCTCTGTATCGCTTTAAACCATATGCAATTCTCTCAGTATTGTTGCATTTTTTAAACATCCCCCCCATGTGTTATACTGTGGTTTTTTGCATGCTGGTGTGAACTAGTACCTAAAAGCATTTGCTCATTAATTAACGGCACCTGCTATTTTTTTCCCATGCAGCAGAAGGGCCAGAGTCCCCCTGCCGCTGGGATTTAGTGCATCTAACAGCCGCTGAAAACTGTAAGTGTAGCCCTGTGATTTTTTGGTAATTTCATGTCCCATTTTTCTGTGCTTTTTTTCTTTTAATAGTGTAGGGACTCGCAAGAGATAGGAGCCTTGCCGTTGGCTTGCGAGCTTGCGTACTGTAGCTACTGTAACAACTAATACCTCATATTTCAAAATTTTTATATTTTTCCCAGCATGTTATCTTTTTGCCCTAAAATACTGGGGAGCTTAAAGGGGACAAAATATTTTGTGCAGTGTACCTTCTAATGCTGGCAGCTTGCCCACTGTCCTTTTTGTGAGATATAATCTGAAACCCAGCATCGTAAAACTGTACAGATGGCTTTACCCTCAGTATCGATATATCCATATGCAATTCTCATCAGGTATTGTTGCATATTTAAGCAGTCTCCCCATGTGTTTATACTGTGGTTTTTTTGCATGCTGGTTGAACTAGTACCTAGAGCATTTGCTCCATTAATTAAACGGCAACCTGCTAAACTTTTATCCCATGCACAGAAGGGCCAGAGTCGCCTGCCGCTGGGATTAGTGCATCTAACAGCCGCTGAAGCTGTAAGGTTTGCCCGTGATTTTTTTGGTAATTCATGTCCCATTTTTTCTGTGCTTTTTTTCTTTTTAATAGTGTAGGGACTTCGCAAGAGATGAGGAGCCTTGCCGTTGGCTTGCGAGCTTGCGTACTGTAGCTACTGTAACAACTAATACCTCATATTTTTTATATTTTGATATTTTTTCCCAGCATGTTATCTTTTTGCCCTAAAATACGGGGAGCTAGGGTACAAGTATTTTGTGGGAGTGTACCTTCTAAGGCTGGGCAGCTTGCCCACTGTCCTTTGTGGGAATATAAGCTGAAACCCAGCATGGTATAAACTGTACAGATGGCGTTACCCTCTGTATCGCTTTATCCATATGCAATTCTCATCAGGAATTGTTGCATTTTTAAGCAGTCTCCCCATGGGGTTATACTGGTGGTTTTTTGCATGCTGGGTGAACAAATACCTAGAGCATTTGCTCATTAATTAACGGCACCTGCTATCTTTCCCATGCAGCAGAAGGGCCAGAGTCGCCTGCCGCTGGATTTAGTGCATCTAACAGCCGCTGAAGCTGTAAGTGTAAACCCTGTGATTTTTTGGTAATTCATGTCCCATTTTTCTGTGCTTTTTTTCTTTTTAATAGTGTAGGGACTCGCAAGAGATGAGGAGCCTTGCCGTTGGCTTGCGAGCTTGCGTACTGTAGCTACTGTAACAACTAATACCTCATATTTTCATATTTTGGGTATTTTCCCCCAGCATGTTATCTTTTTGCCCTAAAATACTGGGAGCTTAGGGTACAAGTATTTTGTGCAGTGTACCTTCTAATGCTGGGGAGCTTGCCCCTGTCCTTTGTGGGAGATATAACCTGAAACCCAGCATGGAATAACTGTACAGATGGCGTTAACCCTCTGTATCGCTTTATCCATATGAAATTCTCATCAGGTATTGTTGCATTTTTAAGCAGTCTCCCCATGTGTTAACTGTGGTTTTTTACATGCTGGTGTGAACTAAATACCTAGAGCATTTGCTCATTAATTAACGGCACCTGCTATCTTTTCCCATGCAAGCAAAGGGCCAGAGTCGCCTGCCGCTGGGATTTAGTGCATCTAACAGCCGCTGAAGCTGTAAGTGTGCCCTGTGATTTTTTGGTAATTCATGTCCCATTTTTTTGTGCTTTTTTCTTTTAATAGTGTAGGGACTCCCAAGAGATGAGGAGCCTTTGCCGTTGGCTTGCCGAGCTTGCGTACTGTAGCTACTGTAACAACTAATACCTCATATTTCATATTTTGATATTTTTCCCAGCATGTTATCTTTTTGCCCTAAAATACTGGGGAGCTTAGGGTACAAGTATTTTGTGCAGTGTACCTTCTAAGTGCTGGGGAGCTTTCCCACTGTCCTTTGTGGGAGATATAAGCTGAAACCCAGCATGGTATAACTGTACAGATGGCGTTACCCTCTGTATCGCTTTATCCATATTCAATTCTCATCAGGTATTGTTGCATTTTTAAGCAGTCTCCCATGTTTTATACTGTGGTTTTTTGCATGCTGGTGGAACTAGTACCTAGAGCATTTGCTCATTAATTAACGCACCTGCTATCTTTTCCCATGCAGCAGAAGGGCCAGAGTCGCCTGCCGCTGGGATTTAGTGCATCTAACAGCCGCTGAAGCGTAAGTGTAGCCCTATGATTTTTTGGTAATTCATGTCCCATTTTTTCTGTGCTTTTTTTCTTTTTAATAGTGTAGGGACTTCGCAAGAGATGAGGAGCCTTGCCGTTGCTTGCGAGCTTGCTACTGTAGCTACTGTAACAACTAATACCTCATATTTTTTATATTTTGATATTTTTCCCAGCATGTTTATCTTTTTTGCCCTAAAATACTGGGGACTTAGGGTACAAGTATTTTGTGCAGTGTACCTTCTAAGTGCTGGGCAGCTTGCCCACTTTCCTTTGTGGGAGATATAAGCTGAAACCCAGCATGGTATAACTGTACAGATGGCATTACTCTCTGTATCGCTTTATCCATATGCAATTCTCATTCGTATTGTTGCATTTTTAAGTAGTCTCCCCATGTGTTATACTGTGGTTTTTTTGCATGCTGGTGTGAACTAGTATCTAAAGCATTTGCTCATTAATTAACGGCACCTGCTATCTTTTCCCATGCAGCAGAAGGGCCAGAGTCGCCTGCCGCTGGGATTTAGTGCATCTAACAGCCCCCTGAAGCTGTTTAAATGTAGCCCTGTGATTTTTTTGGTAATTCATGTCCCATTTTTTTTGTGCTTGAGGTCAGACTGGCATGACACAGTGTCTAGGGTCCGGCAGCCAGCGCATGATGGTCAACAGTCAAATGACATTCTGGAGGTTTGGGAAAAAAAGGAAATAGGCCACAGGTGGCACAATGACACAGTGTCTAGGTCAGGGGAGCAGCCACAGCAGCACATTTAGGTCAGACAATGGCACAATTCACATTTCTGGAGGTGGAAACACAGATGCCACAGAGTGGCACAATTGACAGAGAGTGAGGTGAACGGCGGCAGCAGCATGAGGTCAACAGTGGCACAATGACGCTCTGGAGGGCAATAACTTAGTAGGTCCAAGAATTGGGAAAGTGAGGTCACGGCGCAGGAGCAAAGCAATGAGGTCAGAGTGCACAATTGCACAGTGTGGAGTCAAGGCAGCAGCCCAGCAGCAGCATGAGGTAGACAGTGGCACAATGACAGAGTGTGGGGTGGGTGGCAATACCAGTCCCTGGGAAAGTGGTTGGTGGCAGATGGAGAAAACTGCAGCAGATGTGGGCTCAGGCTGGTGGCGGCATCAGAATATGGCTGAGGGAGGTAAGTTTGAACCAGACTCATTTCTCACAGTTTTTGGGGGAGGGGTCATTCATGATGTATCTTTATGCCCAAGGCATTGGTGTTTGGAAATCCTGGCCGATCCACGCTTGATTCTCTTGACAAAGGTCATCATTCCACATTTCTCATGGACAAGGGGTTCTCCTTGGGTTTAAAATGGGCCCCCACCGCACTGAACACCCCTCCTGATGCCACACTACTGGCCGGGGCAGGACAGCTTCTCCACTGCAAACTCGGCAAGTTGCGGCCACACATCCAGTTTTGGTGCCCATTTCCAGGGGATTTTCTAACGGGGGTGGCAGAGTGCTTCCAAGTGGGGCCCCCACATTTTGGTTTCGGGGTTCTCCCGGGCCCGCTGCCTGCGCGGACTGCCCTCCCACAGGGGGGTTGAAGGAAGCTGCTCTCGGTGCCCCGACCTTAGTTCTGCTATGGAGCTGGTACTGCCCGCCCCCCCACCTTCCCCCCCAGAGCCGGGGCAGTTTTTACTGAGGCTAAAACCCCCCCCCTTCGACCTGTCAGAGGGGGGGACATGCCATACAATAGGCAGCGGCAACTGCCCTAGGAAATTTTCCCTATAGTTTTTTGGGGTTTTTTCCCCCTCTCAGTAGCTGGAAAAAGCTCCCTTTTGGAACGTATGGGGGCCCAATAGGGGGGAGGGGCAGAAGTCACCCCTTTCTCCGATGCTGACTTTTCGGTGTCCACTAGCCAGGAAAATCGCATGCGCGGGCCATCTGAAAAAAAGGACTCCGGGGGGCAACCTCCCCCACTCCACTGTAACTGCCACGGTGCTTGCGGGTCATTTGCCGTCTTCTTCATCTCCATCTACCTCCTCCAGCTGCTCCTGCTCCTCCGCTCTTTTCACCCTGGGGTTAGAATCCAATCATTTCACCCGAAATGCTTCTGCTCCAATGTCCTCCTCCTCCTCCCATTTTAGTCCCCCGAACCATTGGCCGCAGATGTAGTCGAACATCTCCGTCCCCTGCCAAAAGATTTTTCACATCTGTTTTCCCGGACATAAAGCATGGAAAACGTTATTTCATCCCTAGTCCTGCGCTGACAAAAACGGCCTCCTCGAATGCCTCAACAAACGGCAGGTGTTTACGCAAATGGCCCCCTGGGTGACATCAAAGTTACACAGGGGAGTAACCCCCGCCGCCCGGGTCTCAAAAAAATCGTTTTGGCCCTTTTTCGTTCATACAGCGGTCCCAAAATGTGCAGGCTGGGAATTCCAACGGGGGAAAAATCGCATATCAGAGTGTGTTGGGGGAGGCCGTTCTGCGCTGCAAATCGGGAGGGTGTTCCTGGGTTTTGTAGGGAATGATGAAACATGCACAGTTTTTCCCCGCCCATTTTCAGAATCTTCTGAAAACGGTGGGAAAACTTCAGGAATAGTGTTTGGCGATACGTTGACTATCGCACAGGGCGATGGGGCGATGACGGGCAATAACCAATAAATATTCGAGGTCGATGATAGATCATCACCGATAACCATCAAAGCAGGGGGGAGCA
>JAODAL010082303.1:0-11620 GCA_025379985.1 Phyllomedusa bahiana
ATGCTTAGAGTATCAAACCACTTAAATTCTGCAGTCAAAAGCGACGACAGTGTGTAAGGGGTTAAGCGGACAGGATCAGAATTATCCTGGCCGCTAATGCAGGAGCCTGGCAGTAACCTACCACCAGGCTCTGGCAGTGATTGTGCAGGCAAAGCTTGTGTCTGATCATTATGATATAGTGGTGCATTAAATCACTAGGCACCATGATATACAGATACTGAAATACATGGTGAATAAAGGGGGTAATTAGTCCTTGAAAACATTGAATGAAAATACATATTTCAGGAGGTATATGATATCTGGAAGAGTGTAGCGTTGCACTTAATACGCATCTTTAAATTAGTCACACATTCAGTTAAAGCAGCAGTTTCTGCTTTTAATGACAAGGGATAAAAAGTTACATCCATAATCATTTTGTGGGTCTCTGTTTATTCTTTCTAGTAGTCAAAAATAGCATAGTTGCCAACTGTTGAAACTGAAAAAGCAGGAGACTGTAGAGGGCGGCGCGGCAAGAGTTTGCATGGACACGCCCATTTTGTCGGTGTGCCACGCCCCTTCAAAAAGCCACACCCACTCCACCTAAATGCATAACGGCTTTGGAAGAAAGCCAGGTAGATGCCCTTATAGCCAGGTAGTAGCCCCCCCCCAGACCCAGGTAGTGCCCCTTACAGGCAGGTAGATGTCCCCTTGTAGCCAGGTAGAGGCCCCCTTGTAGCCAGGTAGATGCCCCCTCTGTAGCCAGGTAGAGCCCGCTCTGTAGCCAGTTAGAGCCAAATTTTTAGCCAGGTAGATGCCCCCTTTGTTAGCCAGGTAGATGCCCCCTTTGTTAGCCGGGTAGATCCCCCTTGTTAGCCAGGTAAATGCCCCCATTGTTGCAGGTAGATGCCTCCTTTTGTTACCCAGGTAGTTGCCCCCTTTTGTTAGCCAAGGTAGTGCCCCCCTTGGTTAGCCAGGTAGATGCCCCATTGTTAGCGGGGTAGTGCCCCCCCATTGTAGTCAGGTAGTGCCCCTCTGTTGCCAGGTAGACCCCCCCATTGTAGACAGGTAGGGCCCCCTTTTGTTGCCAGGTGACCCCCCCCCCCATTGTAGCCAGGTAGAGCCCCCGTTAATAATAAAAATTAAAATAATATAAAGCCATTACTCACCATGCTCCTGCAGTTCCGGAATCTCCCGGCCGACTGAGTGTCTCACGTCGCAGGGGAGTGGTGCAGCCGCGCGTTCACGCCCCTGCGTCACTGAGGTGTATGTATCAGCGCACACCGGCGCTGTACATACAGGGGGAGAAGGGAGGAGGGGAACGATCCCTCCTGCCTTTTTCCCTGTACTGCTGACTGACTGTGCGGCTGCGGCCGCACAAAGTCAGTGAAACTCGCCGCTGAGGCGCTTCACCCGCCCGTAGGAGGGCCCGGCGGCGCCAGAGTAGCGCACCAGCGTACTCTTGCGCCGCGGTCCCCCGCTGCCTTCTGGCGGCGGGAGGAATGCCAACTTCTGCCGGGGGGCGGGGGGGGGGGACCCCCAATTTGCGGGACCCCCCCCCCCCCCGCCAAAATCGGGAGAGTTGGCATGTATGACAAATAGTGATATTACTTCTCTAGCCACGGCTCCCTGCTCCAGCATTAACCTCCTAGTTCTAATTAGTGCATTTGCTATGTTACTGTTCATATTGATAGCAAAGCTGTTCAGTCCAGATGAGGTATTTAAGTAGGCAAAATCCTCCAGACCATCACAGTACCTGTCAAGGAATATTTGCACTTCTGATGAGCTAATCAAAAGTTCACTGCTTTGAACATTTTCAGTGGGCTTGCCCCCGTCTAGTCCTGCCTCTGCTCTTGTGAGCCCTATTAAAGACTTGTCTGTTGGATAATATGCCGGAAAAATTTTATTTTTGCCGGGTTTCTGTTTTTTGGGGGGCTTGTCTGACTCTTTTCCCAAACTTGACATTGATCCTTAAAGCAACTTTGGGTCTAATTTAAATCCCGTACCATTTCCTGTGTGCAAGCAAAAACCGCCTTGTCCTGTTCCACCGGGCTTTTATCCGGGGCCCTTTTGCTTTGATTCCGCCATTAGCTATCCCCCAAAATTTCGTTTTTTGGGTTTTTTTTGGGTTTTTGTTGTCTTTCCCAACTCCTGGTCTATGCCTGTTGTTCGTGATTCTGTTTGATGCTTCTCATCTGGTTTTCATGGTCCTGCTCCATATCTGCTCTTACTGGCCCTGTTCCATGGTCCACCCCTTGTCTTGTTCTTGTCCTGTCTTGTCTGCTGTATTCAGCTGCCAACTATTAACTTTTCTGGGTACCACAACCTAGGAATCCTCCTAATGTGAAGTCCATTCCTCTTCTTGAGGGTTACCAGCTAAAACATCTCCTGAATTTTGTACCTCAGTCTAGTCAATGTAAAGCTATTTGTAGCAAAAAATTCATTATCTTGGAACCATTACTTTTCATCGCATTCAAAGTGTTGTGCCATCAGTGTGTGTCTTCTTAGAGAAATACACTCCCTCTTTTACTCTTGTTGACCCCAAGTTTATTATAAAAATAAAAAAAATTACAATGGAAAAAAATATCATTTATTTTTTAATGTATATTTTTTGTTTTTATTTTTTCTGAGATTCAGATGATGTTCTGTTTGGAAGTTAAATTATTAAAAGTGATCTCTGAATTAAAATGTATTTTCTTCTGTTTTCTAGTACTTCATATCTGCCTCACTTGTTTCAAATCCCTGAACAAGATTTGATCATAAACCTTGATAACTTAGTCATATAATACAGTTTGTAAATGATCTTTGTGAGTTAAAAAAAATAAAATGACCCTGCATCTCCTAGTGACATTTTCAAGCAATGGTGAGATATGTAGCACCTGACGGCTGAGGCAACTGTATGCTGCCCAAAGCTGCTTCTGCACAGCTTGTTTTGCTGGATAACCCAATTGCCCTTGAGCTTCAGATCACGAACTGATGATAGGGCATTCTTCTTCACAATTTTCTGGTAGACAGCAGAATTCAAGGTCCTGTCAATTATAGTAAGTCACCTAAGCCCTGGAGCAGCAAACAATTCCTCTCAGCATCTTTGATTGTTGGAATGATGTTCTTAGTGTGGAATGCAGTCATAGCTTTTTGCCACTTATAAAACGAACCAACATTTTGACTTTATAACCCTTTACAAACTAAAATATCTTTTAATAATCTTCCAGAATTTTCTTGGACTTAACACAATGTGATATTTAGTTGTTTTTTTTTAACCTATTTCATATTATTCTAAAGTCTATACTTTTAGATTTAATCAGGCTGCAAGTAATCAGCCTGAGTGTGTCTAGTTGAATCTAAATGGGATAGGTAGAAAATTATTGTACATAAAGTCATTGAGACTTTGCTTTTGCTAAAAATACTACTGAAAAACTTTTAGAAGCACAATTGTAATACTCAAAGCAGAGCTAACTGTGTCTTACTGGTTATTTTTATAATTTCCTATGTTTTAAATACTTTTGGATTACACATAGTTAAATAGCCACATAATTCACATTTGTTAGCAAAATACATATTAAAGCTGCATGCCCGAGGTGCAGAGGTTTTTAATTTGTTTTACTTTTATTATATGCAAAGTGCATGAGCTTTGTGTTTTAGCACTAAAGCTTAAACATCTGTTTCCTCCAAGGCATTTTGATAGACTATAAATGTTTTGAAAGTTCTAGAATTTTTCATTAATTGAAATGGCATGCTTTGGGAAATTGAGAAAGACTTTTTGAATAGGCATATTTATTTTAGAAAAAAAAATGGTGATAGAAAATAAAAGAAAACATAAGCTTTTGTTTGTGTGAAAGCACAATGGAGTAAAGAACATACAAACACAGGAAACATAATTTTATTTTAGAATAATTAATTAGTTTTTGCATAATATGTTACTTAAGACATAACACAGATGTTGTGATTGCTCTTATACCTGTTTGGTAACGCATGCTGAGGTATTAGAAGAATAACAATTTCAGATACTATGCTCGTCACAAATATTTTTGTCATTCTGCTTTTTGAAAACTGCTCTCCAAATAGTTGGTAAACTGTAAGGTGATTCTTACTTGACACTCTAGTTAATTTCTTAAGGCACCATGTCATTATGCCTAGTGACATAACACACCATGAAGTACAGTTACATCATGTGGATCATATGGGTGCAGAAGCTGTGCCCTGACGATCTCTGTGAGTGCCTGGTGGTAAATGACAGCCAAGCTGTTGCTGTAATGGCCATAACCAGAGATGACTCCGACCATGGCCGTTTAACTCCCTAATTACTGAAGTCAATAGTTACCCTGGCATCTAAGTGATTTGACAGAGTGAGGGGGATCCAACTGTCCTCCACTTGAACCCTATAAATACATTCATGAAGTGCCCTGTGTTTCAAATTTTTTCCTAAAAAAAAAAAAAAAAAATACCCCAAAATTTGCTTATAAATAGCATTGTACTCTGTAAAAAGTAACAGGTGCTAAGTGTAAGCAGCTAATCATGGATCCCATGGCTATTGAAAAATATGTCCTTAACACAAAAATGAATGAGTGAAAAATAGAGTGCATACAATGACAAGCAAAAGGGTACCAATGTTTTGAACTTTTGACTTTTAGACTCATCATCCACTACATCCACTCATCATCCACTACAGCTTTGAATGTGAGACTGCCATCATTTTATAAACAATCGTCTTTGCTATCTCATACATAACTTTGACTTGCAACTTTTTAGCTTTTGTTTAGTTATGCAGATTGTTGTCATGTAACTGCATTGTTACTGTTTTTCTCCGAAATATCTTAATTTTTATTATTTTGTTAATACTTTGTAAATGCACCTTTCACTTTCAACACTGCCTGAATCCTTCTGGGCATGCTTTCGAACAGATTTAAACATGTCACCAAAATCTGATCCCAGGTCTCTTCGACACGTTCCCAATGTTGGCGCATACTGGTCAACTCACGTGGGTACAAATACAGCTTTTTCTTCAGCTCTACACAAAAATATTTGATTTGGTTGAGGTCTGGCGACTGTGGGGGCCAATCCAGCAACTCTACTTCATGGTCACTGAACCATTTCTTTGCAAATCTCGATATATGCTTTGGGTCATTGTCCTGCTGGAAGACAATGTTGTGCTTTTCATACCCATAGTTAGAGATGGGCGAATTGATTCTAACAAAGTGGAATTTGTTTAGAATTTCAGGAAAACTTCGATTCTGAACGAAGTCGAAGTTTTTGATTGATAAAATGGCTGCGAGCACATGGCGTTACATGGGGCAAAGAACTCTGGGAGGAAGAAAGGCGTAGCCTACATGACATGTGCAGAGATGAAGCCAATCAGAGACCGGCGGGATTCTGTGACGTCACCGCACTATATAAGTCTGGGCGACGCTGGCAGCTCACATTCCTCTCACTGTGCTGTGTAGGGAAAGTGCTGCTGCTGCTGCTTATGATATCTCATACTAAAGTGAAAAGAAAAAAGCAAATTGGAGACAGCGGTCCCTTGTGTAATATAGTAGATGCAGTAGATAACGTGCATAGAGATATACTACTCACCTCTCTTAGTTGTGCTTGGTATAAGGCACAACACTTATAAATGCATTACAACAGTTTTTATTGGAACTGTTGTGAAAAAACCAAGCGTCCACTGCAGAGGTATCGGGGCTTCACTTCCTTCCTGGGACCAGGAATAGGAAGGTTTCAAATATATATAACAGTCTGTAAAAGGGTACTCCTTATTACAAAATCATCCGATCCAAAAGTACTGCGCTGGACTAAGCCGGTAAAAGCAGGAAGATGCGTATCGTGTCACAACTGTGACACTTCCTCAGTTCCAATCCATTCCATGAATTCCTGCTTTTTATAATATAAACATCTTTAATGATACCGGCTTAGTCCAGCGCAGTACTTTTGGATCGGATGATTTTGTATATATATATATACATATCATACTAAAGAACTCACTTTTATGCAGTGATTTTTGGGGGGTGTCACAGCTTGTCTCAGAGACTGCTTCTCTTACGTTCTAATTCTGATTTTGCGGGGTATTGGAACTGAAGTCCAGTGTGCGTCCAATGCAGCTGCATATACATTTTAATGCTATCTGCTCAGTTCTTGAGCACATTGAATATCCAAGGGTTATCTAAGCCTGTCGCTGTTGTATTTAGTTAAAGAAACAGCGTTTTTACAATCCAAATACCACTTAATTTTTCGTTGCTCATTTATTTTGCGCAATTTAGATCCAGGGGTTAATTAAGCGCTGTTCTGCTGTTGTGGTCACTAAAAGAAAGGTTGTTTTTCACCGTCAAAGAAGAAATTTTGCCTGTAGCATAATTCATATCCGAAGGTTAATTATGAGTTTTTCTGTTGTTGTGTTCCGTAAAATACACGCCATTTTAACACGCTGCAAAGCTGGTAATTGTTGGCAGCACATTTTTTTTTTTGCGAAATTTACATCCAAGGGTTAAATAAGTATTTTTCTGCAGTTGTTCTTAGTAAAAAAAACGTTCTTTTTCACCGCTAAGGAAGAAATTTTGCCGGTAGCATAATTCATATGCGAAGTTTAATTACATGTTTTTCTGTTGTTGTGTTCCGTAAAATACACTCCATTTTAACACTCTGCAAAGCTGGTAATTGTTGGCAGCACATTTATTTTGCGCAATTTACATCCAAGGGTTAACTAAGTATTTTTCTGCAGTTGTATTCAGTAAAGGAAACATTTTTTTTTTCACCGCCAAAGAAGAAATTTTGCCTGTAGCATAATTTATATCCAAAGGTTAATTACGAGTTTTTTCTGTTGTTGTGTTCCGTAAAATACACACCATTTTAACACGCTGCAAAGTTGGTAATTTTTGGCAGCACATTTCTTTTGCGCAATTTACATCCAAGGGTTAACTAAGTATTTTTCTGCAGTTGTATTCAGTAAAAGAAAAGTTTTTTTTCACCGCCAAAGAAGAGCATAATTCATATCCGAAGGTTAATTAAGCCTGTTTTTGCTTTTATATTCAGTAAAATACACAGTGTTTTTAAACGGCACATACAAGCAAATTTTTCCTTGCCATTTGTGTAGCGCAATTTATATCCAAGGGTTACCCAAGCTTGTTAGTGGGTTAATTTGGAGTCAAATACAGGGTGTGTATTTATCATAAAAACCAAAAAATGGAGTGCGTATGATAATTGTGTGCAATATAAAATTTAACTTTTACTTCACAATTTAAAATAATATGCGGCTGAGCATTAAATACATAAATCAAAAACACACATAAGTGCCAATGAAAAAATGGCGCATTAATAACTACTAACTCTGACGAGTCACTGGGGGTCTCCACACCAGTGTAGATTGTTAGAGCACTCGCCCCGACAAGGGCGACCCCTCACCGGTATGGAGGCTTACCCTATAGACTCAAGTCTTACCCTTATGTGGTAATCATACAATGTCCCAACATGTTTCGACCCACCACGGTCTCTTCAGGGAACCAATGAAGTGATGTATATAATCTAAAAATGGGATAAAAAAATTCAGAAACTGAGGGTATGAACGGATAAAATTACCCGCAATTTATCCTGTCCCATATTAGATGTCTATAAAATGACAAGTCAGATAGTGCAGGTTAATATGTGTCAAAATGTGTGGGGTTTGCGCCATTTTTGTGTATTTGAAAACAGAATTTGGTTTTAATACAAAGTCCATTCTTCCCAACACATGAGCCCCAAACCCACGCAGCAGACAAATATCATCAGAGAAAGAAAATCCGTATTCCAACACAGAGATTGCATATAATGCGGTCTAGAGGTAGGTCAAAAAAAGCCCAAGGGAAAGGGTTTAGGGTGCCCGCCGTTTTTTTGAATGCACAGGCAGCTTAAATGGGGGAAGGCGGTGTGCTTCCCGTCCCCGTGGAAACCGGTCCATGCTTGCCCGTCCTCTCACTTCCGCCCTCAGGGCGCGAGTCCGGGAAAAACAACTTCCGCCCTGGTGTGGTTGTTGCCCGGGCTTATCGCGCACACGTACTTCCCCACCTTGGAGGGGAAAAGGCCACTTCCGTCCACTGTAAATGTAAAAAACGACAAGTAAGGGGGTTTTCTAGCGCAGTTTTTGTAATATTGTGCACAGAAAAAGGGCCCATTTCAGATGGGACGGCAAAAAATCTGCTCGCCCCCCCCAATGGACAGAAATAAAAGTTTTAAAGATATCTTGTTTGGACCCCTCCGGTTTGAAATCAGGATGGATAGATATGACACAGTAGTAGTATATGAACAAAGGTACGCAGAAATGTCAAGGGGTTTTTAAAAAAAGGTTCAGGGTAGTATGTTGTTAGATAGGGAAAAAGAAGAAGAAAAAGAAGCTACTTGACTCAATTAAATATATATAAAAAAATAAATTTGCTTGAAAAAGCTGTGGAATTTAAAAAAGTGATCTCCCTTGGGTACATTGAGCCCCCTTTATGTAACCCCTTTAAAGCAACAAAATTTTGGCTGTTCTTGAGCCCTGTGGTATGAAGTTCCTTGGTGTAGTCCAAAAGGTTTCCGTTAAAGGAGCCATATAAAAATTTACCTTTTTTTCTTTTAGGTGTGAGGAATCAATTCCCTAACTTTGAGTCCTTAGAAAAACCCGTGTTGACCCGTATGTCTGGTTTGGAGTGTCTCTTTGTTAAAGAATATCCATAGTGTTCACCTTTCCCCTTCTAAACCCCCGGGTGGTTTTCCCCAAAATCCAGTCCACATGGCATCGAATGCGGTAGATCACTTCCTTTTGAAAAGACAATTTTTGAATGTTTTCATTAAAAAGACTGTCCGTTTTGTCCCTGAAAGTTTTTCCGTTTCTAGTGTGGGGCAGCCTATAAACCCCCACATTTGTAGCAACCTTTTGGCTTTGTTTAACCCATCGGTCACTTTGAGGGGGGACATAAGGCTTCTCACAAGGATCTTGAGCTTTTCCCCTTTCCTAAATGTGATGGCTGGTTCAGCCTATTTTATCTTTGATGTCAGGATCTTAAGGGATTTCAGTCTCCCATTGTCCCTTTTTTTACCTCACACCCGGAAGGATTTGGTGGGATCTATTCAAGGTGAACTGGTCCCCAAAACAGTTTGTTTAACTTTGCATGAACTCTTGAAACTTTTCTTCCCACTCAAAAAGGACAAAGATTCATCAAAATTTTCTTGTATTGAAGCAATGTTTTCTTTTTTTTTGGGGGGTTTTGCCAAAGACTTTGTTTCCTCCACCCCCCAAAATATGATTAGCATAAGTGGGGCGCGGAGTTGCCCCGGCGGTTTTCCCCTAATTGATGATATAAATTTCCCCCTTTAATAGAAAAAAAACTTTGTGGAAAAAAGTTAGGGTCCAAACACAAAATTTATTATGTAGATCAACTGTTTACCCCCCCCTCTAAGAAAATGTTCAGTTGCCCTTTAAACCCAGTTTATGTGGAATAGAGGTTTTAGAGTGACTCCACATCAATGCTTCCAAAAAGCTGTCTTTTGGGTACCATTTTCCATAAATTTTCTTGGGAGTCTTTGGGTTCCTTGTGTTGCGATAGGGTTTCAATGGTTTAAAGGGCCCGATTAGGGATATTTCCCCCAAAATTTTTTGTGGCATCTATACCCCACACTTGGGTTCCCCCCTTTAAAGGGGTTTTCCCCTTATGTATTTGGGGGACCATAAAAATTTGTGTTCGTGGAAAATTTGGGGGTTTGGATCAAATTTAGGGGCACTAAAAAACCGTTGGTTTTTGCAGGTGATAATATCTCCCCGTAATTCTCGTTTGTACTTTCTGATGGTCTTTCTAAAGGGTTTATAACAGGGACGGTCACAAAGAGCTCTTTTACATGTCCCTATAGTCTGTTGATCCGTACAACTATATTCCCCCCCCTTTTCGGGGTTTTTTTAAAATATTTCAGATTTTGTTCTAATTTTTATGATTGCCTGTTTTTCCCCAAAATGCAATTCGAGTATCCCTTTATTTTCAGATGTTCTAGATCTTGGTGATGGGGGAAACAAGACATCTTTTGCAAATTTTGTCTCCTAATGGGGGGATTTTCTTTTTTTTGCCAATTGTGTAAAAGGACCCTTTTGTTATGTAGTTGTCTAGAGTGGCCGAAATTTTTCCCAAAATTCGGTTCGGTCCTTTTGCCCAATTTTTCCCAAAATTTTTCGGTCGAATTCTTTCGGCAGAATACGTTAAAAAAAGCTATTTCAGGGTGCCCAGGGGGCCTGCGGGGGTGTTGAACGTTTGTCCAGCTTAAATATGCAGAGGGGGCTTGGTTTGGTCTTTATCATGTTGGTTTTAGAGGGGCACGCAATGACTGCCCCCGTTTGAATGCTTCACTATAAAATTCCCCGGGCACTTAAAAGGGGAAAAATGACCCCAAAAAAAAACAAACGGGAAAGTAGCCCGATAAAATCTGTAGCGAAACTGGAAAAAAAAAAAGCTGAGGGGGCTAGGGGGGAACATTTGTGATGAGTGTGGAGGTGACGGCGGCGCCAAGCGAGGGTAGGCAGTGGACAAAGACATTTGGGGGGCAAAACAGTTTTTGGCCCAGAGTGGCACACAATCACACGTGTGGAGGTCACGGCGGCAGCAGTATGAGGTCAGACAGTGGCACAATGGCATTCTGGAGTTGGCAAACAGTATTAGGCCACAGAGTGGCACAATCACACAGTGTGGAGGTCACGGCGGCAGCAGTATGAGGTCAGGCAGTGGCACAATGACATTATGGAGGCGGCAAAACAGTATTAGGCCACAGAGTGGCACAATGATACAGTGTGGAGGTCACGGCGGCAGCAGTATGAGGTCAGACAGTGGCACAATGACATTATGGAGGCGGCAAAACAGTATTAGGCCACAGAGTGGCACAATGATACAGTGTGGAGGTCACGGCGGCAGCAGTATGAGGTCAGACAGTGGCACAATGACATTATGGAGGCGGAAAAACAGTATTAGGGCACAGAGTGGCACAATCACACAGTGTGGAGGTCAAGTCGGCAGCAGTATGAGGTCGACAGTGGCACAAGGGCATTTGGAGGGGCAAAACAGTCTTAGGCCACAGAGTGGCACAATGATACAGTGTGGAGGTCACGGCGGCAGCAGTATGAGGTCAGACAGTGGCACAATGACAAATTCTGGAGGTGGCAAAAACAGGAGTAGGCCACAGTGTGGAGGGCACGGCAGCAGCCACGGCAGCAGCATGAGGTCAGACAGTGGCACAATGACACAGTGTGGAGGGCACGACAGGAGTAACACAAACAGCATGAGGTCAGAGAGTGGCACAATGACATTCTGCAGGTGGCAAAATAGTATTAGGCCACAGAGCGGCACAATGACTGAGAGCGTAGTTCACGGCGGCAGCAGCATGAGGTCAGGCAGTGGCACAATGACAGAGAGTGGAGGTGATGACAGGAGCAACAGCATGAGGTCAGAGAGTGGCACAATGACATTCTGCAGGTGGCAAAATAGTATTAGGCCACAGAGCGGCACAATGTGTGAGAGCGGAGGTCACGGCGGCAGCAGCATGAGGTCAGGCAGTGGCACAATGACAGAGAGTGGAGGTGATGACAGGAGCAACAGCATGAGGTCAGAGAGTGGCACAATGACATTCTGGAGGTGGCAAAATTAGGTTAAAAAGGCCACAAGCG
>JAODAL010082304.1:0-11620 GCA_025379985.1 Phyllomedusa bahiana
TTTTCTGGCTCATAAGGCATCTGCAGCAGGTAAATGCCTCCAAAGTACATAGGAACATCAGCCGACATCTAAGGAATATCTAGGACACATCTAAGGAGCATCTGCATCATCTGGGGCACATCCAGGACACATGAAGTGTGTTTGGGAGAAACTCTGAGAACATCTGGGAAACATGTGGAGAACATCTGCATAATCTGAGGAACATCTGTACAACATCTGGGACACATCTAGGACACATGTGAAGAATATTTGGGGCAGTTCTAGGGAACATCTGGGGCACATGTGAAGAATATTTGGGGCACATCTAGGAAACATCTGAGGAATCTCTGTACGACATCTTGGGCACATCTAGGAAACATGTAAATAATATTTATAGCATGTCTGAAGAACATCTGGGACACATCTGAGGAATATCTAGGGAACATCTGGAGCACATGTGAAGAATATTTGGGGCACATCTAGGAAACATCTGAGGAGTCTCTGTACGACATCTGGGGCACATCTAGGACACATGTAAATAATATTTATAGCATGTCTGAAGAACATCTGGGACACATCTGAGGAACATCTAGGGAACATCTGGAGCACATGTGAAGAATATTTGGGGCACATCTAGGAAACATCTGAGGAATCTCTGTACGACATCTGGGACACATCTAGGACACATGAAAAGAATATTTATAGCATGTCTGAAGAACATCTGGGACACATCTGAGGAACATCTAGGGAACATCTGGAGCACATGTGAAGAATATTTGGGACACATCTAGGAAATGTGAAGAACATCTAGGACACATCTAGGAAACATATGGAGGACATCTGGGGCACATCTGCATAATCTGAGTAATATCTGTATGACAGGGAACATCTGGACTACATCTAAGACACGTGAAAATATTTGAGGCACGTCTAAGGAACATCTGGGGCATATCTGGGGAAAATCTAGGGAAGATCTGGGGAACATGTGAAGAATATTTGGGCTTGTCTAAGGAACATCTGGGACACATTTGAGGCACATCTGGGGAATATAAAGGAATCGTAAGGAGAACATTTGGGGCACAACAGTACAAGATCTAGGGGAACATCTGCCACATCTGGGCAACATCTGAAGCACATTTAGGACACATATAGATAATATGTGGGGCACATTTGTATCATCTGAGGAACATCTGTACAAGATCTGGGCAACATCTACATCATCTGAGGAATATCTGTACGACATCTGGGACACATCTGAGGAATATCTGTTCAATATTTGGGACACATCTGAGGAATTTCTAGGACACATTTGGAGAACAATTAGGGAATATTTCCGATACATCTGGGGAACATCTGCAACCTCTGAGGCACATCTAGGGCACATGTGGAGAATATCTGGGTCACATCTGTGTCATCTGAGAACACCTGGGGAACACCTGGGGCACATCTGTTCAAAGTCTGGACAACATTTGTGACACATCAGGAGAACCCCAGCTTTTTAGGTAGGTTTAGAGATCCCCAACCTTAACTCCAATCCTAACCCAAGCCCTAGATGTTCCCTTGGGTTAAGGTTGGAGATAGAGTTGGTTTCATGCCACAATTTCTTAGCGACTTGTCTGAAACTTAAACATATTCAACTACAATCTACATTGAGAAGTACAGTTTAGTGGGGACATCAGAGAGGAAGGAAGTAGCTAACTTCTCCTCATACATGAATTGCAATGAAAAGAAAAGTAAGAAATGAGCAGTTGGAGCAGATTTGCTGCCATCAGTTCTTATCTGCTGTCAGTATTATTGTCAGGCGGTGCAGACGGAGCTTGTGTATAATATGTCGGGCTGGCGAGTAGGCATCAGTATATTAAGCGCCCCCTCATAAATCAGCATTAAGTAGCGTGACACCACCGACGTGACATGGCGCCCAAACAGTGGGAGATCTGTCACCTCTTTATCCTCTTGCTGATCTAGAACTTGAAGGGAAGGGAATCTAGAGGAAAGGACAGATGTTCCGGCGTTAATGGTGACAAGTTCCCCATCTGTTCCGTTCCGGCTGTTTTGAGCCCTGACCCATTTTCCTAAACACCTAGCAGATGGTGGGCATCAAAGGGGCCTGATAGACACGGATAGGCATGGAGATGTAATTTCCACATCATCTCCGTCCTGTTCAGCATATGCCGGCTGCCAAGAAATTTGCATTTATTTCAATTTTATCTCTTTTTCCTTCTTTTATTTTTTTATCCTTCCTTTACACTTTGTGTATAAAGTGTTTCCCCGATCACTAGACTGTAATATTTATAGAAAGCAGATGACGGCGGCGAAAGAGCGAAAAAGAAACCTGGTAATTATGTTAATAACATCCTGAGTACAAACATTTTATTAGTTTAGTGAAGTGTTAGAGGATTAATAGAAATGCATCAATGAAAATTAAACAGAGCAAGCAAAAAAAAAAAAGGTGATAAAGCAAATACTAATGCATAATAGTCGCAGAAATTCATCAAGCCATTTAAAGGGGCAACAAGATTATCCGAGCACAAGAAAAACAGAACGTCGCCAGTTTCTGGTTTGAATGATTCAGGCTTCACTGCAATGAGAGAGCTCTGTTGATTAGGTGTAGTAGCTGGTGGCGCTCTTGCACTGGTGTCTATGGAAAATAGGGAACTTCTAGGTAGTGGTGAAAAGCGGTACTGCACCTGGAGAATATTACCACACCAGGAGGAATAACACTGGGGCAGTTTATGGATATTGTAACAATGTCACAAAGTTTTGCACATTTTGGTTCATCACCTTTGAAATTCAATTGCTAAGTTGCTTCAGATGCTTTTCATAACTTATCCGGCAAGTGGGTGGGGTTTAGCAGTGGAAGTAGGCGGGGCTATGTTTGTGTAACTTAAATGCAATAAAAAAATAAAATTAAATAAAAACTCTTTACCTGTGCAAAGTTATCCAACTAATATCTGGCTGAAAAATCTAAAGAGGCGTCAAACTTATTAAACAACATAAGCTTGTGTGTTGATATTTGACGCATCCGTAGATTGCTTGGTCTAAGTTTACATTGTCTTCATTAGGCAGAATTGGAAAACCTGACCCAAATGAGTATTTTCTATTTTTTTCCAGCAACAGCGCCATGCATGTCATTTGGCTGTTTTCTGGTATTGCAAGTCGGCATCATTTATTTGAAAGAAGATGGGTTTCAATACTGGACTCAGCCACTGGAGAAGAGTGGCGCTGTTTTGGGGGAAAATTAACCTCTTAAAGGCCTCCTGGTTTCTTCAACAAAAGGCTTTATTTAACCCCTTAACACAAAATAACATAACTGTACTCTGCGGATTGTCATTCAGCTGCCATTGCCGCCGCAGGCCCATTTAGCTGCCATGTTAGTTAACCTATTACACCTGATCTACTATTTTACTATGAGCGGCATTCTGTTTTCCATAGTCTGTCAATGAGTCGTGGAGGCAGATATGTGGAGTTGGGAAGGAATGATTCCTCTTATTTGGGGCAATTGTCGTACTCCTCAGTGGTTTGGAATTGATTGACCTGTATTTCTTTCAAACTTATCCACTATGTTACTATGGGCAATGTTCTCTTTTCTACAGTCTGTCGATGAGTTGGTGCAGGCAGATATTTGGAGTCAGGAAGAAATTATTACCTCTAGCACGGGGCAATTGCCGTACTCCTTAGTGGTTTTTGCCTTCCACTGGATCAACACTGTAGGGTTATATGTTGGACTTGATTGGCCTGTGTCTTTTTACAACCTCATCTACTATGTTACCCTGCAGTAGGAGATCAATGTGATCCACTTATATTGCAGTACATTAGAAGTGCTGTATACAAAGCAAGCAATCAAGCCTATCTATCTCTATATCTCTCTATTTCTCTATCACTATATTTCTCTATCTATCCAATCTATCTTTTTCTATCACCTTTTTATTTTCTATCTATCTATCTATCTATCTATCTACTCTATATCTCTCTCTATTTCTCTATCACTATATTTCTCTATCTATCTCTATATCTCTCTCTATTTCTCTATCACTATATTTCTCTATCTATCTATCTAACTCTAATTCCCACTATTTTCTTCCCAATAAATTTTTCTTATCTATTAAATAATTTATTAAAAAAACTATCTATCTATAAAAATTTCCCCCATTTCTCTAATCCCCTTATATTTTCATATCTTTTTTTTTTTTTTTTTTTTTTTTTTTTTTTTTTTTTTTTTTGGTTTTTGTGGGGGGGGGGGGGGGGGGGGGGGGGGGGGGGGGGTAAAGGTAGGTTTACATAGAACACAGCACAACCTAAAATGGGGCTCACACCAATCAGAAAAAAGACAGGAAGTGTTACAAACAGGAAAGACACAGTTGCCAAATAACCCCAGATGCAAGTGGACAGGATACCTGTCCCAAACAATTGTGTGTCAAACTGATGGGATAGGGGCGGTCTTGCTACGAATGGAAAGAGAACCTTCAATCAGGGGCAGGAACCTCCATTTCCATTTGCAACTGGTTTTCAAGGCAAGTAGTGTTGCACAAGAAAGGAAATACGTTTACATAGTGACTTTAAAATTTAAATGATGGTCAACAGGGGTCAATCTTTTTAACAGAAACTTTCCCAATGCGAGTGGGCACGATATCAAAAATATAGTAGTGTATTGAACTCCCGAACTACAAAAAACCGAAAACATGAGACAAACGTCTACTGGTCATCCAGTTTCCCAAAAAATAATAAATTATGTCACGGGCAAGGGGCGATCTTAGGTGTGTAAAATGTATAGTGAAGAGAACATTACTACATCCTTAATCTGGGATGGGGATAAAGGGCCCTAAATTTCCTTAATGGGCCTATCCACAGATCTAAATAGATTTCAAAACCAGAAAAAATATGTATAGGTCTGTAATGTATAGTGGAAAACCCCGATTGTGTCCCATAGGGGAAATAAGTAAACAATGAGAAAAATTTAACCCTATTAACCGAGGTGAAGGGGTCTCCCTTTTCTAAATTAAAAAAAAAAAAAAAGGGGTATTGGGCCCCGTGAATATTGGGAAACTTTTAACCCCAAAAAAGGTGACTCCTGATCTGGAGGAGCAATGTATAAATGCACTACTTTAGTTAAAGGGGTAAAACCCCCTATGATGAATAAAACGTAATAATAGTTATAGAATATCTATAACTTGTGGGCAATAGACAAAACTTTACTATATAGACTTTAACCAATACATCCAAATTTTGGGATGTTTTCCGCCCAAAAATTAGATATTGAAAAGAAAAAATAAATAGATATTGGGAGCTTTAAACAAACAAATACCCTTCTATCAAGGAAAAAAACCGATAGGGTAACTAAGTCTTTTTTAGGCTTTGGACAGAAAAAGTGTATATATCTGTACTAACAAAAGATATTTTTCTGAACTAAACTGAATGTTTATAAAGTGTTGTTACAAAATAAACAATAATTATGTTAAGGAGGAAAAATAAAAAGGAGGGAAAAAAAAACCCCCAAAAAAACCCCAGGATTGAATGTGTCTGATCACCGAATTAGTTCCACAATGTCATTAATTCCTTGTGGTTTTGGCTTAAGAAGATACATCCAAATAAATTTGCCTCTGGAGTTTTTGAAACCCATTTTATACTTTTGAGTGAATCAAGTCAATTGGGGTAATGGGTAAATTGCAAAATTGCGCTGATGTTCTCATTTAAATTTTGGCCACCTTTCTTCAATCTCCTTTCTTCACACATCTGTGGCCATTTAACCCACTCTCAAAGGGCAGATGTTTCTCCAACGTATTTTTAAAATTTCAGGGACATTGTATTTCTGAATTAGTACTGAATTTTCAGATAAAGAAAATTTTATATCATATTTTTTTTTGGGACCCGATGTAAAAGGTGGAGGTATTAGTGATGCTAAACAACAGATGCATCCTTTGGATTTACATGGAAAACTCCAAGGGGCCAGTGAAAACCTCGGTTAACATAGGTTTCCCATTTTGCTAGGGGCTAAACCCTTCAAAATTTGGGGGCCCCCTTTTAAATATTAAAACCCGTTTTTTTAGGGATATGTGGCCCAGGACCGGGTCATTCTGGATAAAAGGGGCCAAACTTTAATTTAAAGGGTTTTCTAATTTCCCCATGTGAGGAATTTTATTGCGTGATCACCGAGGATCAAAATTTTTCAGTGGTTGTTGGGCACATGTTTTTTCCAAGCAACTTCGCTCCAATTTTCTTGGTTCTTGTTATGATCCAGAAAAACTGGAAGGATACTTTTTCTCTATAATCTATTTTTTAAGACCTTCGCTTGGTTTCAAAAACTATTTCAAAAAATTTTCTCCGAAACCCTTTTTTAGTTGGCCATAGGGATATTGAGAACCAGGGTTTATAGTGAGCACTTTGAAAGTTAATAAAACTGTTGGTATCAACTGATATCTTCGGTTGGAGAATCGGGCTGCCTAAAGTGAATCATGGAATATTTTAAAAATCGTTTTAACCTGAGACAAGACTTATTGAAAGAACTTCTCGATGAAAAAGTCATCACCACAACGGAAACCACCACAAAACAGAGTAAAGTATTCAATGATGAGGACACAAAAAGATGACAAGTTTATTTAATTATTTGGAAAAAAAACTATGTTCTGAGATCCAGCATAATCTTGACACATGGCGATTGATAAAGCTTCCCGGGGGTCGGGGCGCGTTTTCCGCTAGGTTAGGGCGAAATCCCCTGATTTAGTGGGGACCGGGGGCGCTCAACATACTATGAAAAGTCCGCCGCGCCCGCCAGTGTGTGGGGCCAGTGCGGGGACGAGGCGCAGTGCGGGGCTGCGCCTTTATTCGCCGCCCGAGGTAGTGCCCCCATACTGCGGGGAAAATTCCCCGTGCCTCGCCGTGTGTGGGGGCCAAAGTGCGGGACTTAGGGGCCGTGCGGACTGCCCAAAATCTTTCCGAGCGAGACAGGCGGAAAAAAAGCGAAAATCATTCCACTTCGGTTCGGAGTATGAATCAAAAATGCCTTTTTTAAAAGGGGTTAAAAATTCTCAAATAAAGCTAAAACCTAAAATTAAAAAAAATAAAACAAAATCACTTTCCAAAATCCAATTCAAGAAAAAGGGAAATTTGGGAAATTTCCGGGAAAACATTTAAAAATTTAAATTCGAAAACTTTCCATTGGGCGGCAGAAAACCGGGCCCAACAGAATAGGAAGAGAAATGAACCCTTAAAACCTAGGAAACATTGACCAGTCAAATTAGGCGGGGCAGTTTTTAAAATCATAAAAATGCAGAAAAGAGCTGATTGCTGAAGCGAAAGCGCAGAAGCCCGCCAAACAAAAGGATCGACAAAGACCCATTAAACCTAGGAGAAGTTTGGACCAATCGAAAAGGAGCACAGTGGCCCATTCAAAAACCCAGAAGATATTAAACCCAAACAGAATAGGGGCGACAAAGTCCCAAATATCCTAGAAGAAGTTTGGACTAATCAAAATCAAAGGCGGGGCAGTTCAAAATACAGCAAAAAGACAGAAAAAGCTGATTGGTTAGCAGCGGTGGCTGGCTATCCCGGCCAAATCAGAGCCGAGCTATTTCTCCCAGTAGTCTAGGGAGAGATCGGCGCAATGAAATCCCGCTCTCAGCGCCGTGGGGCATGAGTAAAAAAAAAAAAACTTTTTTATTAAATGTAAAACATTCCAGATAAAACAAAAACCTTAAATAAAAAAAATCATTTTCTCCCCCAACAACCCCGTAAGAAACTCTCACTAGCATCCCATTAGTGACACAAACGCAATTTCTGTTTGTAGGCGTTTGCCTCCAAAAGAGCATACGACCACCGGGGGCCCCTGTTCTCCACTTCTAGGTAACCCAAGTCCCCCAAATCGTTATGAATCCCCCCCCCTCCCTTCAGTAGGAAAAAGTCCCTCCATCGGTCTTTGCAGTGTAAAGCGGGGAAACTCCCGCTCAGTTATGAAGACCGGTGGGCGACGTGGGGGAATACGATTTTCTAGGTTTAACTACTACCAACTTAGAAGCCCATTCCAGCTGTCAGCGACCCTTTTACATTCAGAGACCGGGTACTTTTTTGAACGCTGGTGTTTGGGTAAACACTCCGAAACACGGGCCCCCTTAGGTATTTAAGAATCTGACGACGCAACAGACGGAGAAGCCCCCCTTTCAAGGATTTGGGAACAGAGGGGACCGTACCTCGAGGAGGACTGGAACAAAGCTTTCCGTTAACACTCAAATCCTCTATTTCCACAAAAGCCAAAATTAAATTACAAAATCTGACGAGGTGGACAGGTTCCCGGGGTCTGCGCATGCCCCCTACCCACAGTTCCAAAATCTGCGGGCGCTGGGGATAGCGGGGGCGCCCCCAGACCCACAAAGGGGGGATTGCCCTGTGCTACGGCCTTTCGGCTAAAAGTGATTACATCATTCGCCTTGTAACAGGCCCCTGTCCCTGCAGGAAAACCCGACCCACTTTTCCCCTTTTTTTGCCCTCCCAGTTCCGACCTCAACTCAAAAAAACCACTTAAAACCAACTATACTCGCTCCCAAAAACCGATTCCCAGGTTTTGGGCGGCTGTTTCCAGCCCCCCATTTCGGACTGGTTTCAAAAAGTTCAACATACAAAGGGGGGAGGATTTCGAGCAGCTTCCCCCAAGGGCTAACTAAATATCTTAAAACCGGGAGGGATTGGATGATCTTCGTAGTCAGACCAATCCCTTTAAACCCCAAATTCAAAATTTTTGCGCCGGAAGGGTGGGGTTAATACTCGCTCACCGGCAATCCTGAACCGACTCAGTTTAACGTTTTCAACTATTTTTTTACTTTTACTTTCTAGATTTCTCCCGTAATGTTTCATGAAAAAGACAGATTTTTTCACGTCATTTAAATTTGGGAACATGCCATTCAACTTTCCAGCTAAAACACTCCCCCCGCGTAGGGGAGCCCTCAAGCAGGAGGCACCGACCCTACATGATGCTGGGCTAAAAATCTTTGTGATTGGACCTATAAGCATTGTTAACATGTCTTTATGCCAATTTGTATGATAAGTCTGTGTTTATTTTTGGAATTTACTGCCCTATTCAATGCCTGGAACCAACACAAAAGTTTAACTATGTCTTCTCCAACCTCAATAAACTTTTTTTTAAATTAAAAAAAAAAAAAAATAAAAAAAAAACCGGGTTAATTCCCGAACAACCGTTTGCCCCGGAAACCCGGCGCACAAGGGAATTGCAATAAGAAAATTTGCCGGAAATACGTAATTTAAATTGTTAAGCTTTTTCTGATTGGCCGGCATAAACCACCCAAATCAAAAGGAGCGAAAAAGACTCTTTAAAAACCTATGGAAAATTTTTTTGACCAATCAGAATAGGATTGACAGTGTCCCATTATAACCTAGGAAAATATAGACCAATAAAAATCCAAGGGCGGGACAGTTCAAAATACAGTAAAAAGACAGAAAAGACTTTTTGGCTGACTAGCGGTGGCTTGCTACCCCACCAATCAAGCGCGAGCTACTTTCTCAAAAGTTCTATGGAAAAGAAATTCCGGCGGCTCGTGATTGCTAATTTAAAAAGGGGCCCGTTATTTTGGCCCAAAAGGGAAGCGGCAAACGCCCGGGGGTTTTCTAATGCAATCTAAAAAAAAGTTACATGGCCGAAAAAAAATTATAAATACAAAGGGCCCCTGATGGAAATAAAAATTTAATACAAAGGGGGGTAACAAAAAAAAATATTACATCAATAAAATCATGTTTATTTCTTTTTTTTTCTTTCACCCATACATTGACCGGGAAAACAAAATAAAGAAAAAAACAGTTTTTATTAATTAAATTTTTTGAACGCCCCCCCTCCCCATAGAATAAGGGCCACTGTTCTCCTATTCTGATTGGCGGGTTTTAATCCGCCCAATCAAATACTTAAACAATTTAATTACTGTATTTCCCGGTGATTCTCTCTATTGCAATTCCCATGTAGCGCCTCTCGGGCGAAAAACGCGTTTTTTCGGATTTAACTGATTTATTTTTAGAGAAGGTTTCAGCGTTTTAACTGATAAGTTTTTTTCACTTAATCAAATGATTTTTTTATTAATACTTCATGCCGCACGGCGCTGAGCGCCGAAAAATTTTCAGTGCCCCATCCTCCATAGACACAATGGGAGAATAGTCGCCCTCTGTTTGGCGGGATCCCAACCCCCGCTACTCAGCCAACAGCTCTTTTCGTATTTTTTACTGTATTTTAAACTGTCCCCCCTTTGATTTTGTTGGTCAAAATTCCCCAAAAGGGATATAATGGGTCTTTGTCGCTCCTACTGATTGGGGAAAATTCTCCATAGGTTAATGGACAAAATGTCGCTCCTATTCGAATTTGGGTGGGTTTTTGCCGACCAAACAGAAGAGCTTAACAATTAAAATACTGCATTTCCGGGAATTCTCTCTATTCAATTCCTTTTGAGCGCCGGGCTCGCGACAAAGCGTTTTAGGGATTTAACTGCTTTTTTTAAAGAAGGTTTCAGCGCTTTTTCGATAATGTTTTAACACTTAAAAAAAATGAGTTTTTTGTTATACTCCTCCGCATGACGCTGAGAGCCCAGATTGCATTGCCCCATCTCTCCTAACTCAATGGGGGAAGTACTCGCGCCTATTGGCTGGGATAGCCAACCCCTGCCCCATAAACCCAAACACCTTTTCTCCTTTTTACTGTATTTTTTAACGTCCCCCCCGTTGATTCTGATTTGGTCAAACGTTCTCCATAGTTTTAATGGTTTACTGTCGCTCCCAATCTGATTTGCCGGGTTTTCCGACCAATAAGAATAGCTTTTAAATTTAATTACTGTATTTTCCCCAATTTTCCAAATCCAATTTCTTGATAGCGCCCCTTCTAGATTTTTGGAAATGATTTTTTTTTATTATTTTTATTTTTTAGGTTTAGCTCTTTTTCTGACACTGTTTTCCCGCCTTATAAAGGCGATTTTTTTGAACATCTCCGCTGCACGGGAAACGACGCCGAGATTTCTGTCGCGATCTTCTGTAGTTTCCTCCAGTTTTCCTTCTTGCTTCACTTCGCCCTGCCGGGGCTTTAGACCAAAATAAACCTGGTCTCCTGTCGGAGCGCCGACGCTGCATTGGGGGCCCCCCTTTGCCCACTCGCCCCCTTGTACGCCTCGGAAAACGGATCGCGCCGCTCCCGCCCCGGAACCCTACACCGCGCCCACAAAAACCGCCCCATTGCCCCCCCTTTATGCGGGCGCACGAAAAGGGGATCGCTGCCCTAACACGCATCCCCGCCCGACAGGGGGGATTCGGGCCGGGAGGGGCCCGGTTACCCAAAAAACAGGCGTAAAACCCCTTTAAACAGTCGCCCTATGTTTTTTTCGGTAAAGTCAAACAGGGTTGATTTCCCAAAATCTCAAGATTTTTTTGGCACCTACATTCCCTGATGACCTGGACTTTACCAAAGAATGGGAACTAACTCTTAGAGAATGTTCCTTTAAATTGATGGGACTATTAATTAACAAAAAAACTGCTCTTCTAACCTTTAACGTTTAAAAATTTACAATACAGTTTAAAATAAAAAATTTGAAAAACATAAGACTAAATAAAAACAATTTAAAGTAACTAAATTGAGAGGAATGTTTTTCCCGAAAAAAAAAAAAAAAAA
>JAODAL010082305.1:0-11619 GCA_025379985.1 Phyllomedusa bahiana
TAAGATAGGAGGCATTATTTAAGAAGGGAATTTTTTTAGAAAGAAAATTTGCCTGTAGCAGAATTCATATCCGAAGGTTAATTAAGCCTGTTTGTGCTTTTATATTCATTAAAATACACAGTGTTTTTAAACGGCACATACAAGTAAATTTTTCCTGCCATTTGTGGAGCGCAATTTATATCCAAGGGTTACCCAAGCTTGTTAGTGGGTTCATTTGGAGTCAAATACAGGGTGTGTATTTATCATATACAGAATATCTTCATCAAACAGTGTCTGTACATTTTAGAACAAACAGTATGTCAGACAGAGAGGTGGCAGGCTCTTCACCTGCGAGTGGCAGTGGCACAAACGTTCCTGGAGCAGGCCCAGGTCGCGGCACAGCAAGGGGACGTCGCAGCAGGGGTCACTCGGTGAGGCCACAACTGCCGTGTCATCTAGCGGCCTGTGTTGTTCAGCAACCCAATGGTTCTTGATTGGTTGACTAGGTCATCCACTTCCTCCCAAGACATCTGACAACCCCCGCCACGAGTCGGGGGGCACGTCAGACACAACCCTTAGTTGGCAGGGCCCGGAGCGGGTGTGCGGCCCTCACCTGTCCTCAACCCGCCTCTGTCCCATCCGGTTCCCTCAGCCAGAGATCTACTATGTGGTCTGGGCTCAGCGCCACTATATAGCAGGATGAACAATTTGAGGAGGGCAGTCAGCAGCTAACTTGGCAGCGAAGAAATGGGGCCAATATCCCCTGCTTCTTGCAGTAGGCGGCAAAGTATAGATGTGGAGAGTGGCATGGGAGGTCATGTTGTGAGGGGCGCCTCTAGCATACCAAGACCAGTGATGAGGACAGCAGTGACATGAAACACAAATAGATGATGATGTAGCCGACCGCACTTGGGAGCCGGGTGAGGCAAGGGCTTCATCATCGTCAGGAGAAAAGGGCGTCATCTTGTGCGTCAGGCACCGGCGCAGCCAGCAAGTGGGTTGTGTGGCCGTGAGTCAGCAGGGTAGCAGCAGTGTGAGGTCGGGAGCCAAGCGGCCACGGGGTAAAAACCCGCTTCGCAGGTCCAAGAAAGTAGCAGCACAGGGGCTCAGCGAGGCAGCGGCGGTAGTAGTCACTCAGTGCGGAGCGTTGGCGGTAAAACCCGATACTCGTCGGTGTGGCAGTTCTTTGCTAAGACACCGGAGGAGCCGAATATGGGTATATGTAGAATCTGTGGGCAGAAAGTGAAGCGTGGCCAGGGAGCTAACGTTGGCACCACGGCCCTGCGTCAACACATGCAGCGTCACCATCCGGTGGCCTGGGAGAAACGTGGCTCAGATGTGGTGGTCCATCCTGCCGCCGCAGCACAAGCAGCAGCGCCCAGTGGCACGCATGCCATTGCAGCCAGTCAAGGCTCCACCACCCTGCAGAAGGGAGCTGTTTCTCTTTGCCATCATCCCGGTCCAGATGCTCCTGCTCCTCGCTGCTCATGGCGCCAGCAGTCGTTCAGCGAGGCGATTGCAAAGAGACAACAGTATGTGTCCAACCATCCTAAGGTGCAGAAGCTGACCGTGCTCCTGTCCAAGTTGTTGGTACTGCAGTCCCTCCCTTTCCAAATGGTGGACTCTGCACCGTTCAGAGAACTAATGGCTTGTGCCGAGCCGAGATGGAGAGTTCCAAGCCGTAATTTATTTTCCAAAAAGGCAGTACCAGCACTTCATAAATATGTAAACAGAAGGTGGGCCAGTCCTTGAGCTTATCGTTTGATCCAAGGTGCACGGCAGTGCGGACGTCTGGAGCTGTAACTACGGTCAGGGCCAGTACATGTAATTTACGGCCAACGGGTGAATGTGCTTCCTGCCCAGGCACACCAACAACTTGGACAGGAGACGCCGCTTTCTCCTCCACGTTGTCAAACTGCGGCTCCTGCGCCAATGTCCGCCTCCTCCTCCACCACCATCATCTCAGCCTCCACAAGTACTGCTCCATCATACCACATGTGTAGGGCACAGCGGTGTCACGCAGTTCTACACCTGGCTTGCCTCGGCGAACGAAGTCACACAGGGGAGGAACTGCTCCGCGTCATGCAGCAAGAAATCGATGTGTGGCTTTCTCCGCGCCAACTGCAAATCGGAACCATGGTGACGGACAATGGGAGTAACATGGTGTCCGCGCTGCACCGAGGAGGGATGGTCCATGCGCCCTGCATGGCGCACAAGTTCAATCTGGTTTTTTAAAGGTTCCTGAAGTCTTTCCACCGATCTTCAGAAAGATCTGAAAATGGCCATGAAACAGTGCATCGCACTTCATTCCATTCCTACAAAGCCAGGAACACCCTCCTCGAGTGGCAGCGGCAGATACGGCCTCGCCCCAACACACTCTGATATGCCAATGTTTTCCACCCGTTGGAATTCCAGCCTGCACATTTTGGACCGACTGTAGTAAACAGAGAAATGGCTCATTAATGATTTTTTGATGATCCAGGCTGACAGGAGTACTCAGTCTGGCAGGGGACGGAGAACGTGTCGACTACATTCTCCGCGGCCACATGATCCGGTGGGACGAAATTGAGGAGGAGGAGGAGGATGAAGGACATTGAGCAGAATCATGTCTGTGAAATGAGTGGATTTCTACCCAGGTGACAAGAGAGGAGGAGCAAGGAGCAGCAGAGGAGGTAGATGAGATGAGGAAGACGAGGCAGATGTCCCGCAAAGCACCGTGTGCAGTATCACAGTTGAGATGGAGGCATTGAGCCCCTTGGAGTCAACTTGTGCAGATGGCCCGCAAGCATGCTGATTTGCCTTGCTAGTGACAGCCAATTAGTCAGCAACCGGCAGAGGATACTTCTGCTCTCCACCCTATTGGACCCCTCGCTACAGGTCCCAAAAAAGGGAGCCTTTTTCCCACTGCTGATAGGGAGGACAAACTCAAATACTATAGGAAATATCCTCCGTATGGAGTTGGGCCAGCTGCCTATGTGCGCATCGTCCCTCCTCTGACAGTTCTGAATCGTGGGGTTCTCAGCGGCTCACGTACACAACTGCTGCGGCTGCTGGGGAAAGGTCGGGGGGTAGGAGCAGTACCAGCTCCATCAGCAGCATCCTAAGTCTGGAGTCACTTATGAGCAGCTTCCTTCAACCCGCCTAGTGAGTTAGTGTCAGTCGCCAGCAGCAGCAGCAGGACCTGGAGCAGACCCTGTAACCAACAGTTGTGGCCTACTTGGACAGCACTCTGCCACCCAGTTATAAGATAACCGCTGGACTACTGGGCAGCAAACTGGATGTTGTGGCCTAAACTTGCCGAGTTTGCAGTGGAGAAGCTTCCTGCCCCGCCGTAGTGTGGCTCATAGCGGGTTCATTGCGGCCGGGGCCATCGTATACTCAAGGAGAACCCGCATGTCCATGGGAAATGTGAACGAATGACCATTTGTCAAGAATTGAATCAGGCTGTGATCAGCATGAGTTTTCCACACACCAATGCCTTGCGTCAGACTACATCAGCCAAGACGCCTCACCCCAAACCTGTGTGAGAATGAGTCTGGGTTTCAAACTACCTGCCTCTGCACTATTCTTATGCCGCCACCCGCCTGATGCCACATAACTGCTGACGAGTTTCTCCATCCGCCAACCAACCATCTTACCCAGGGGACTGGTATTGCCAACCCTCCTCCACACTCTGTAATTTGTGCCACTCTCCTGACCACATGCTGTTTCTCCTGCCGCCGTCACCTCCTCTCTTGACGATTTGCCACTCTGTGGCTACTCCAGTTTTTTAGCCACCTACAGAAATTGATTGACCACTGACTGACCTCATGCTGCTGCTTGTGGCTGCTGCCGTGACCTAGACACCTGTGACATAGTGCCACACTGTGGCCTATTCCTGTTTTTTGCCACCTCCAGAAGTCATTGTGCCACTGTCTAACCTCATGCAGCTGCTGCCGTGACTAACAAACACTCTGTCATTTGTGCCACTGTCTGACCTCATGCTTGCAGCAGTGGCTGCTGCCATGACCTACACACTGTGTCATTTGTGAACACTCTGTGGCCTACTCCTTATTTTGCCACCTTCTAGAATGTCAATGTGCCAATGTCTGACCTCATGCTGCTGTTGATCCGTCAACTCCACATTGATTCCATTGTGCCACTCTTTGGCCAACTCCTTTTTTGCCACATCCAGATGGTCCTTTGAGCCACTCTCTCTGCCCTCATGCTGCTTTGGCTGCTGCCGACACCTTCCACGCTTAGTCACTGATGTTGCCACCTGACCCTCAGCTTGTTTTTTTCCAGCTGTCGCTGCCCATGACTTTATCAGGCTACATCCCCCTTCAGTTTTTTGGTCAGTTTTGCCCACTTAAGTTGCCCATGGGATTTTATATGAAGCGATTCTAAGTGCGTACGTCAGTCATGTGTGTGTCATACTAAAACACAACATTGTATAGAAGACCAAAACCAAGCTCCCTCTGCATATTAAATCAGGTCACTGGCAGCCTGGAAATAGCTGTTTTTTTTAACGTGAATTTCACGAATAATTCGGAACGAAGTTATTTTTTGTCGGGACATTCGGCGAAGTGAGCGAACCGAATTTCGAGAAATTCGCCCATCTCTACATCTGGTAGATGCTAGTAACAACTATTTTGTGCAGTATAACTGTCTGTCTTAGTTGGAAAAATTTTTAAAATTTTGAAAACTTTGAAAATGGCAAATTTTTACAAATTTTCATGATATTTTGATATTTTTCACAAATAAACAAGCATTGTATGAACCAAAATTTCTTACTAACTTAAAGCACAATATGTGATGTGAAAATACTCTCTGAATCGTCTGGATAGGTAAAAACATTAAATAGTTATTCTCACATAAAGTTACACAGATTTTAAAAATGGGTCTCTGTCAGAGAGGTTAAAACTGGCTGTGACGGTAAGGGATTAAATTCCTAATAATTTTCCGTTTCAAACCAAGGCCCACAAGTCCCTGGATCTGTGTACATACTGACAAGTTCATACAATCAGTGCAAAGCCAATTTCACATAATTATTATGCATTTTTGTAGCATTTGTTGAAATAGTAGTAATATTCCTTTTGATGATGTAATGCCTCCACTAATGTGGATGTAGATATTTGCAGTTTTTTAATGTAATTTTTAAATTTCTTTATAGGAAATAACAGCCCATACTGACATGGCTAAAGAGTCATCTCTAATTGTTTGAAGTGACACATCTACAATTGTTTTGCATCCATTTAAATAGTTGTCTAATTTTTAACACTTCTTTCAAGTAAATATTTGCAAGACACTATACGAACAGTTTACATTTTTGCAAGTGTAAATTAAAACCAAATGCATTGGAAATTAAGCCATTTAGATTCCTGTGTAGTCAAAGCTTTATTTAAGTTTCAAGATTTTATTATTAGGCTTGGTTCTCATGCTGTGCTTTTGGTGTGCTTTTTAACTGCATCAAAACACTAGCAATGCATTTTTCAGTTAGTACAACCTGCACTATTTTCTATCTCAACTATGGACACCACGGCGGAATCCCAATGGACCCAATGTAATTAATAGGCTCCGTCAATAGATGTCCATTGTGAGCAAATACCATGAATTACATTTTTTCACCTCTGTGACAGATGTTTCGAACGGAACCTTCAATGCAATTATGAACCAGGCTTTAAATTGACCCCAATTTTGACTGTGTTACAAGTCAGAGTTTGTTACAAAACCATCTGCACTGATAAAAAAATGCAAGCAAGTTTTTTAATTGCTTGCGTTTTTCATGCAGTTGAAAATGCAACATGAGAACAAAGCTTTTAAATATTAAAACATGGAAAAGATTGGCGTCATCTCTACACTGCAAGCAAAAATCCACACAGAAAACTTATCTGAGAAAAATAATATGAAGACAAAAAAATTAAACAAAACATATTAGTAGTATTAGAAGTATTAATATTGGCAGTATTATAATTAGTATTACAATTACGGCGCCAATCCGTCACCGTAATTACGGTAATCCACCGTTCTCATAGAGAACGGTGGATTCCGTCGCTCCACACCGCTCGGCGAATCCACCGGACACGGGGATAAAGTGACCTGCACATTATCCAGAGCGCAATTGGTCCGCGGTGGATAATGGCAGTCCAAAGGGCGCTGCGGGCAGTGCCCCCGCCCCCGCAAACCGCCCCTTATTCAAGACAGTGCTGCGAGCGCACTCTGGCTCGCAATTCTGACTTGAATAAGCCGTGTGAACACGGCCTTACAATTTCAAGAAGTAAAACAATATACAGAATATTGGGTTTGTAACATATTAAAAGGTACTAAACTTATTAGGGCTTGTTCACACCGAGTTTTGGCTCCATATTAACATACGCTTTTTAGATGCGTCTCGGGGACCGACAGGGAGGACCCAGAGACGTCTCTAGCAATTAGCAGTGTGTTTAACATTGCCGGCAATGAGGAACATACAGCGGAATTCACATGAGAGATCGCTGTTGCGTGTTTGCTCTGCGCCTGTCGGGTCCGTCCTGCGGATGCAAACAAAGAATTCACATGCAATTCTTTGACCGGGTCCGTGAAGTGGACCCAACAGGCACAGGGCAAACACGCAGTGGCGATCTCTCGTGTGAACGCCGCTGGGTGTTCCTCATTGCGGGCAGTGTTAAACACACTGCTAATTGTTAGATGCATCTTCTGATATCCGTCTGTCGATCCCCGAGACGCATCTAAAAAGCGTATGTTAATACGGAGCAAAAACTCCGTGTGAACAAGCCCTTAGAGGTCGCAGGCAGTCTCTTGACCAGTGAAAATCAATAATTAGTTGGACAACCTCAAACTACCTAAAAGCACTCTCTGTTGTCTCACCACTTGCTTCTTTTTTTCCTTTTAAAAAAACCCAATATGATAAGGTTACTTGCAGTCTATAAGTCCCTAATATAGGAGGTGTGAGCCTCCACTTGGTAAAGTAAAATTGTTCTTCATTGTGAAAAACAAAGTAGCAATCTTGCAAATATGATACCCTTTAACAAAAATTTAAAAAAAAAAAAAAAAAAAGATGTTAAATAGTAAGTGACTCAGGTCTTTACATCAGGAATGATGTAAAGTGAAAAGGAGGAAACTTTATCTAAGGTTTAGTTTAGCTGGAATCTCATTATTGTCACAGTATTAAAACAGTAATGCTTCACAGATTCAAGAGTACTTATTTTTTGGGTTAGAAAAGTGACACTTCATCAGGTTTCATGATGTCATTAGGCGGCAGATGGTATTTATGTAGAATTCCACCAAGTGTGATCGATGGGTATCCACTTGTTACAAGTGGCACCAATAAATACGTCAGTTTATCCAGCAAAAAAAAAATCCTTACACGCCACTGGATACGGAAAAATACAAAAGTTATAATTGCATAAATATTACATTCCAATTGCTTATGACGATGACTGTTTGCTTGTTGCAGTTATACTATCGTCTGAACTTTTTCTTATGTTTTCATAGTCACTCATGTTTTTATTCTGCACTCAGAATAAGGTGACGTTGGGCCCATGGGGCAACTATGACCTTTTATCCTGGATTTTCCTGCTGCTGGCTGGAATGGCGGGAGTCCGACTATTGAATACCAAACATAGCCTCGGTATCCAGGTAGCACAGAGCACATGAAACATAACAACAACCAATTTCCACAGGAGCACATGCCTCTTATGTTTCTCTTGTGGAACGTGTCTGGCTTGAACAATCCTAAAAAGGAAAAAACATCACACACATCAAAAAATTCAGGCCGGACATAGTCTACCTGCAAGAACAAATTTTCCACCTTGGATTGACAAGTGTTAGTCTTCCAAGTCTAGGGGAGTGGCGATTTTGTTGAGGAGGGGGTCGAACTATATTGTGGAGGAGGAGACATGGGACAAGGGGGCCGGTATATCCTCTTGAGGAGCAACATGAGGGGTTCAACATACACCTTGCTGAACATCTACGCCTCTAATTCAGATACATACATACATACCTACATACATACAAGAGACATACTGCACATAATGGAAGTAAACTCCCGGTATGACCCATGGAGAGTGCTTAATGCAGACTCTAGGGAATATACCTATTACTCACCAGCACATGACAGTTATGCGTGGCTGGACTATTTCCTGACCTCTAATAATCTATGGAACGCAATCTTGGACCCGGCATTACATGCCATTATGATCTTTGACCACGCCCCTATTACAGTTCAGGTGCAGTGGAAGCCATATTTCAAATCGCTCCTTATAACATCTTAATAACTAAAAAACAGTCAAAGAAGACATAAGAATTTTTGGAACAGCATTTCTGTTAATATGAAAAATATGAAAAAATGTGAGGTTCTTAGTGTACATTTTTGATCAAAACTGTAATGTTTCTAGAGTGCTACTGATATTGTATTGTGTTTGCATAGCATTTGCTGCCACAACAGTGTGCACCTATATGTTTATTTTTCAAAACGGATGTGCTAACCAGATTTTGTATTTTGACTGGGGAAGTGGTAGTCCACAGCTTGGATTATGCACTCCGCCCACCTGCACAGGTTTTTTTAATCAGATCAGATTTATAGCAGGAACCTTCCAACCTTCCTGTCTAATAACGGGGTATGTCCCAAAGGATTGGCGCATAGCAAATGTGGTGCCAGTATTCAAAAAGGGGTCAAAAAGTGATCCTGGAAACTATAGGCCGGTAAGTTTAACCTCTGTTGTGGCTAAAATGTTTGAAGGTTTTCTTAGAGATGCTATCCTGAACTATCTCACTGAAAATAAATGTATAATGCTGTTCCAGCATGGGTTTATGAAGGATCGGTCTTGTCAAACTAATCTCATCAGCTTCTATGGGGAGGTTAGTTCTAGACTAGATCGGGGTGAAGCACTGGATGTAATATAACTAGATTTCTCTAAAGCATTTGATACAGTGCCACATAAAAGGTTGGTAAGTAAAATGAGAATGCTTGGACTGAGGGAAAATGTGTGCAAGTGGGTAAGCAGCTGGCTCAGAGATAGAAAACAAAACGTGGTAATTAACGGTGCATACTCAGACTGGATCCCTGTTACTAGTGAGGTACCACAGGGCTCAGTATTGGGCCCTATCCTCTGTAACATTTTCATTAATGGTCTTACACAGGGATTGCACAGTAGAATATCGATTTTTGCAGATAAAACGAAGCTCTGTAAAGTAATCGACACAATCTATAATAATTTGTTGTTACAAAGGGATCTGGATAAGTTAGAGTCATGGGCACAGAAATGGCAGATGAGGTTTAATACAGATAAATGCAAGGTCATGCACATGGGGAGGAAAACTCCATTACATGATTACATGTTAAATGGAAAAACTCTGGATAACAGTGATATGGAGAAGGACTTGGGAATCCTGGTGGACAGTAAACTTAACTGTAGCACCAGTGTCAGGAAAGCAGCTGCCAAGGCAAATAGGATTAGGGGGTGTATTAAAAGGGGGCAGAGGCACATGATGAGAACATTATTCTCCCATTATACAGTCACTGGTTAACCACACATGGAATATGTGTACAGTTTTGGGCACCAGTGCACAGGAAAGACATTGTAGAGCTTGAACAGGTACAAAGGCGGCAACAAAAATAAAAAAAAGGACTGGGTGACTGCAATACCCAAAAGATTAGCAAAGATTAGGGTTATTTAGTTTAGAGAAAAGACGGCTTCAGGGAACAAATAAATATGTTTAAATACATTAAAGGTCAATATAGAGATCTCTCTCAAGATTTATTTATACCCAGGACCTGTATCTAGAACAAGGGGGCATCCTCTACGTCTTGAGGAATGAGTTTCTACATAAACACAGAAAGGGATTCTTTACTGTTAGATCAGTGAGACTGTGGAACTCTCTGCCAGAGGAAATTGTTATAGTGAATTCAAAAAGGGTCTGGATGCATTTCTGGAGCATAATAATATAACAAGTTATAGTGACTAGAATTCTGGAGAGGTATTGTTGATCCAGGGATTTATTCTGATTGCCAGATTGGAGTCAGGAAGACATTTTTTCCCTAAATGTGGACAATTGGCTTCTACCTCATGGGGGTTTTTGCCTTCCTCTGGATCAACACTTTAGCAAGATAGGCTGAACTGGATGGACTTTTTTCGGCCTTACAAACTATGTAGCTATGTAACTTCTTGCATAGAATAAATGGACTGTATTCTTTCATCATGGAGGACCCTACCCCTATCGTACATGGACAGAGGGAATTTATATAAATTGTCAGAATTCCCTAAGTTTCTATATATTCTTAATTCACTCCTATTATACGTTAGGCCCAAAGATAAAAAGGTCTTCAACAAACTGATTCGCCAATTTATTTGGAACGGAAAAAGACCTTGGATCCCACTGCAACCTAAAACGAATGGAGGCTTGAATATCCCTAATGTGAGGGCTTATAATCTGGCAGCACTCATGAGAACCACAGCCGACTGGTTACATAACACAGCAGTTTTCTCCAATACTGTGGAAGATCAATTAAGTGTAGGCCCAATTTCTCTGGCCAATTTTCTTCACCTTCCATATGCCAGTATACCAGAAGACATCACAGCAAACTGACCATTGATAATTTGACACACTATGTGCCCTTTGACTCCTGCCGGGCAATATTTGGTCATATTGACTAAGAGGAAGTTCCAAGTACACCGGGTAGCAGGAAACTATTCCATATGTCATCGCGAGGAGGAGTGTGTCTCTATGTAAGGAGTGATTTGAAGGCAAATGTAAAAGAGGAAATAGAGGGCGAAGTTGCTGAAGATGTGGAAACATTGTGGGTGGAAACACAAGGGGGGTTAATGCAGAAAAAAATATTTTTGGCATAATCTATAGACCCCCGAACATCACTGAGGAGATGGAAGAACAGATGCATAATCAAATGGTGAGGGACGCACAGGCAGGTACAGTGGTAATAATGGGTGACTTTATAATTAAAGTCACGGTTCTGTATCAACAGAAAAGGGAAGGAAGTTCCTCAATCTGTTAGAGGATAATTTTTTGTGGGGCAGTTTGTGGAGGATCCCACTAGAATTGATGCTCTGTTGGATCTGGTAATTTCTAACAATGCAGAACTTGTTGGAGCAGTCACTGTTTCTGAAAATCTAGGGAACATTTAATTTTAAAAGGGCCAATTTCCCCTTATTGAGGGATGCAATACAGAACACAGACAGGGAGCAGCTATTAGCTAATAGTGATGTAGAAGCCAAATGGGAAAGCTTTAAATATACTCGGGGGGAACTTATAGCAATCTTTATTCTTATGGGTAACAAGTATAGGCGATTAAAACTAAATCCAACATGGCTTCTCCCTGCTGTTAAAAGGGCAATAAATAATAAAAAAGGGAATTTAAAAAAATATATGTCAGAGGGGTCAGCATCAGCCATTGAAAATTACAAAGAGCTTAATAAAATCTATAAAACAGTGAAAAAGAAGCTAAAATTCAAAATGAGAGGCAGGTGGCCAAGGACAGCAAGACAAACCCAAAGAAATTCTCTAAGCATATGAATGCCAAAAAGCCAAAGTCAGGCATGTAGGGGCTGATTGGGGGAGCTGGTCTCTGGGGGCCAGGAAAGGGAAGGTACTAAATGGGTTTTTCAGCTCAGTATAACTAAATGATATAATATCCTTTTTAAACCT
>JAODAL010082306.1:0-11619 GCA_025379985.1 Phyllomedusa bahiana
AACAGGGGGAAATTGTAACAAATAAAAATTAACAGGGGGAAATTTTTTTGAAAGGGGAAATTGATGAACAGGAAAAAATATATTAACATGGCGAACGAAGTCCCACACGAGAGGAAATGCTCAATCATGTTGTTCAAGTCTTACACCCATCTGCAAGACATTCTAAAAAGGGCCTGGAAACTTTGCATACACTTCAGCCGTTCTTACACCACCAAGTACAGCCTCCTTAAGCTGCAGCGGCAGACTGGCCTCCCCCAACATAGGCTGATATGTGACATTTCCAAATGGTGGAATATCCAGCCTCCATATGTTGGAACGACTCTATGAACATAGACAGGCTATTAACGGTTTATTGATGATTGAAGCAAACAGGAGTACACCCCTGTGTAATTTTAATGTCGGCCAGTGGCAGCTCATGCATGACACCTGCCGTTTGCTCAGGCCCTTTCATGCGGACCTGCATTATTTGTCAGTCACCAGATTTACGGGATGAATAACGTCATTCCACTGCTTCATGTTGTCATGGACAGCGGTAGTGGGATCCACTTGACCACCGCAAGCGGATGGCAATAGCCACGCAAGGGAGCGGGGTCTAAGTAGGTCCCGGTTTTCACCAGATCCACCGCAAAGCGGGATGGACTTGCTGTGGCGGGAGTCTACCAGGTCGCTACCCCTGATGTGACTTGCTTGCGGTGGCAGCCAAGGTGTAGCAAGGTACAAAATCGTAAGGCAAACTCGGAGTCGGGGACAAGTGTAAGGTCAGGACAGCTGGCAAGGATCGTGGTCAAGGGACGGAGGCAAGAGGTGCGGTACACGGATGTGACAGATGAGGCTGAAGGAAACTCTTTCTCTATAGGCTCTAAAAATTATTATTAGTATTAATTATTTTATAGTCTTGGAGGCCTTTTCCATTACAAATCCAGCTTAAGAATTTCCACAGCTTTCAAAATCTGGACACCTGGACAGTAGTTCAGAAAATTTTTCCTTTATCACCTGTGTTATCTGTTCATGAACAAATGAACGTTTATCAACTTGCTTTCTTAAACCACTTGAAATCTGTGTGGATGTAATTTGTTCCATGTGTGGATGTAATTTGTTCCACCAGTAACAGGGGAGAGCCTCCAGAAGGACTTGTGTTTTTAGTTTCTGTAAGTTGGATATACGATTCCCATTCTTCATACTGAAGAAGTTCATCCAAAGCCAGTTTTGCAGCATTTGCTTTTGCTTCTTTTTTGTTCTGTCCCATTCCAGTTTTGTACTAAATTCAATTAACAATGGCACAGAATGCAAAATAAGCACCTCAAACATTCCCTGTATTTATGGTCTCCTTCAGTTCAAATTCCATACGCTGCATTTGAACAAACTGGTGTAACGCAGAAAATTGATTCAAACCACCACGTTTATACTTCATGAGTGTTTGATCGTCACTTCTGTCCTACTCAACGGTCTTGGTATGCAGAGGCTGACCGCTCGCCAAAAAACCTCCCATGCCACTCTCCACATCAAAACTGCAAGAAACAGGGGATGTCTGCACCACCTCTTCGTTGCCAAGAAGCTGCTGACTGTCCTCAAATTGTTCGTCCTCGCTGTATAGTGGCATTAAGCCCAGACTACATACTAGTTTTCTGGCTGAGGGACGCAAACGGGACAGAGGCGGATTGAGGACAGGTGAGGGCCGCTGACCTGTTCACGGGCCATGCCAAATAAGAGTTGTATCTGACGAACCCACTGCTAGGGTTGTCAGATGTCATCCGGGATGAAGTTGATGACCTACTCAACCAATAAAGAACCCCTGGGTTGCTGATCAACACATGGCCGCTGCATGACACCAGCAGTTCTGGCCTCACCGAGTGACCTCTATTGTGACGTCCCCTTACTGTGCTGTGACCTGTGTCTGCTCCAGGAATGTTTGTGCCACTGCCACTCGCATGTGAAGAGCCTGCCACCTCTCTGTCTTACATACTGTTTGTTCAAAAATTTACAGACTGTTTAATGAAGATATCTGTATATGATAAATACACACCCTGTGTTTGACTCCAAATGCACCCACTAACAAGCTTGGGTAACCCTTGGATATAAATTGCGCTCCACACATGGGCAGGAAAAATTTACTTGTATGTGCCGTTTAAAAACACTGTGTATTTTACTGAATATAAAAGCACAAACAGGCTTAATTAACCTTCAGATATAAATTGCTACAGGAAAAATGTCTTCTTTGGCATTGAAAAACACCTTTTCTTTTACTTACAACAGCATAAACGCAATTAATTAACCCTTGGATATAAATTGTGCAAAAGAAAGGAGCTACCAAAAATTACCAGGTATGTGGCGTGTTAAAACGATGTGTATTTTACTGACTACAACAGCAGAAAAATGGTTTACTAATCTTCGGATATGAATTATGCTACAGGATAAATTTCTTCTTTGGCGTTGAAAAACACCATTTCTTTTACTGACTACAAGTTGTAGTCAGTAAAATAAACGGTGTTTTTCAACGCCAAAGAAGACATTTTTCCTGTAGCATAATTCATATCCGAAGGTTAATTAAGCGTTTTTCTGCTGATGTAGTCAGTAAAATACACGTGGTTTTAACACGCCACATACCTGGTAATTTTTGGCAGCTTATTTCTTTTGAGCAATTTTTATCCAAGGATTAAATAAGTTTGTTTCTGCTGTTGTAGTCTACAACAGCAGAAACACACTTATTTAACCCAAAAGCAGAAAAACGCTTAATTAACCTTTGGATATGAATTATGCTACAGGAAAAATTTCTTCTTTGGCGATGAAAACACTGTTTCTTTTACTGACTACAACAGCAAAAACACACTTAATTAACCCTTGGATATAAATTGCTCAAAAGAAATGAGCTGCCAAAAATTAACAGGTATGTGGCGTTGAAAAACACTGTTTCTTTTACTGACTACAACAGCAGAAACAAGCTTAATTAACCTGTGGATATAAATTGCGCAAAAGAAATGAGCAGCCATAAATTAACTGGTATGTGGATTGTAAAAAAGCTGTTTCTTTAACTGAATACAACAGCAAAAACAGGCGTAGATAACCCTTGGATATTCAATGTGCTCCAGAACTGACGAGATAGCATTAAAATGTAAATGCAGCTGAATTGGACGCACACTGGACTTCAATTCCAATACCCCACACAATCAAATTCGCAATGTAAGAGAAGCAGTCTCTGAGAAAAGCAGTGACACCCCCCTCCCAAAAAAAAAAAATCGCTGTATAAAAGTAATTTCTTTTGCTTGACATCTCAGCTACTGGAGCTGCAGCAGCTACAACACGGCACAGAGAGAGGAGTGTGAACTACTTATATAGTGCGGTGACGTCACAGAATCCCGCCGGTGTCTGATTGGCTTCATCTCTGTACATGTCATTTAGGGTACTCCTTTCTTCCTCCCAGAGTTCTTTGCCCCATGTAACGCCATGTGCTTGCAGCTATTTTATCAATTAAAAACACGCTACGTTCCCGCGAATCACCCCAAACTTCGACTTCAGAATCAAAGTTTTCCTAAAATTCTAAACGAATTCCACTTCATTAGAATCAATTCGCCCATCTCTACATATAACTATTTTTAAATAGTTATTTTCTTAGATTATTTTTAAATATATACACAATATATCTCACAAAAGCATCTCACATTTTTGTTAACAATGATTTCTATGTATTGTATATTTATATATTTTAATGGTACAATTCTGTTGAAGATATAACATTTTGACACAATGTTAAGGAGTCAGTGTACAAATTGTATTACAGTGTAAGTTTAGTGTGACCTTAAAATAACTCAACACACAGTCAACAGTGTATAAACCATTGGCAATGAAACTGAGTACACCCATAAGTGAAAAATTACAAATTGTGCCCAATTTGCCATTTTTCCTCCACGTTGTCATGTGACTTGTGCTCTCACAAAAAGAATTGTCGCTCTACATAAAGACGACTTAGGCTGTAAGAAAATTGCCAACATCCTGAAACTGAGTTGCAGCATAGTGGCCAAGACTAGAGATGGGCGGATTTCTCAAAAATTCGGTTCGCCAAGTTCGCAGAATTTTCAGACAAAATCTGTTTCGTTCCGGATTACTTCGGGACGAATCGCGTTAAAAAACAGCTATTTCCTGGCTGCACAGACCCTGTAGGGTGCTGTAGAACGTTGTGCCATGCTTAAATACACAGAGGGAGCTTAGTTTGGTCTTCATACAATGCTGTGTTTTAGTATGACACACACATGACTGCCGCCGCAATTAGAATCGCTTCACTCTAAAATTCCCTGGGCACTTACGGCGGCAAAACTGACCAAAAAACTGAAGCGGGAATGCAGCCTGATAAAGTCATGGCAGTGCCAGCTGGAAATAAAACAAGCTGAGGGCTAAGATCCTACCTTAGCGTCAAAGAACACAGTAGTAGGTTACTGGAGCCGCCACAGATCACAGCACAATAAGGGGACGTCACAGCAGGGGTTACTTCATGAGGCCAGAGCTTTAAACCATCACAAAATATGACAGAACCTGTTCTGTTTAACGCTGATACATGTAGAGGCCCTCCCGAATGAGGGGAGAGGGTTTCGGCAGAAATTTTGCGTTGACGTCTGTGATAATTTTGCCCTTCCTTTCATCCGTCAGTGTCCGCTTTCAATCGGTCTATAATCCATCAGTATTGCTAAGGCCAAAAACAAACAGGAGTTGATCCAAAACAGAGATGACCAGTAAATGGGATATTTGCATGTCTTCTGTGTTCTGTATCCAATCCTGCTTTTGGCTAGACAATCCTGATCCTTCCCATTCCTTCTGACAGGTGAAAAGAAGGGGAAAACTAAACATAGTGGCAATGTCATAGAGTGGTGAGGGTGGAAACAGCATTAGGAAACCACAGCGTGTTCCAGTGAGACAGCGGTCACTTGGCAGCAGCATGAGTAGGCCACAGTGTGGCACAATGACAAATTCTGGAGGTGACAGCAACATCAGGAGCCCACGTGTAGGTCACGGCAGCAGCCAGAGCAGCAGCATGGGGTCAGACAGTGGCACAATAACATTCTGGAGGTGTCAAAAACAGGAGTAGGCCACAGAGTGGCACAATGACAGAGTGTGGAGTCCACGGCAGGAGCAACAGCAGCAGCATGAGGTCAGAGAGTGGCACAATGACATTCTGGATGGGGCAAAAACAGTAGTAGGCCACAGAGTGGCACAATGAAAGAGGGTGGAGGTCACGGCAGGAGCAACAGCAGCAGCATGAGGTCAGACAATGGCACAATGACAGAGCATGTGGGTCACGGTAGCAGCCACAGCAGCAGCATGAGGTCAGAGAGTGGCACAATGACACAGTGTGGAGGTCACGGCATCAACATCAGCAGCAGCATGAGGTTAGACAGTGGCAGAATGACAGAGTGTGTAGGTCACGGCAGCAGCCACAGCAGCAGCATGAGGTCAGTCAGTGGCACAATGACAAATTCTTGAGATGGCAAAAAGAGGAGTAGGCCACAGAGTGGCACAATGAGAGAGAATTGAGGTGACGGCAGGAGCAACAGCATGAGGTCAGAGAGTGGCACAATGACACAGTGTGGAGGTGACCGCAGCAGCAACAACAGCAGCAGCATGAGGTCAGAGAGTGGCACAATGACACAGTGTGGAGGTGGGTGGCAATACCAGTCCCTGATAAAGATGGTGGTTTGCAGATGGAGAAACTGGCAGCAGATGTGTGGCATCAGGCGGGTGGCGGAATCAGAATAATGGCTGAGGCAGGTAGTTTGAACCCAGACTCATTTCTCAAAGTTTTGGTGAGGCGTCATGGCTGATGTAATCTGAAGCCTAAGGCATTGGTGTATGGAATTCCTGGCCAATCCACGAGTGATTCATCTTGACAAAGGTCAGTCGTTCCACATTTCTGGTGAACAAGCGGGTTCTCCTTGGGGTAACGATGGCCCCCGCCGCACTGAATACCCGCTCTGATGCCACACTGGCCGCGCAGGACAACTTCTCCACTGCAAACTCGGCAAGTTGCGGCCACACATCCAGTTTGGCTGCCCAGTAGTCCAGCGGATCTTCTAACTGGGGTGGCAGAGTGCTGTCCAAGTAGGCCACCACCTGTTGGTTCAGGGTCTGCTCCAAGTCCTGCTGCTGCTGCTGGCGAGTGCCCCCTCACTAGGCAGGTGAAGGAAGCTGCTCATCAGCGACTCCAGACTTAGGTTGCTGCTGATGGAGCTGGTATTGCTCCTACCTCCCCACCTTCCCACAGCAGCCACGGCAGTGGTACATGAGCACTGAGGAACCCCCCGATAAGACCTGTCAGTGGAGAGACGGTGCTGTACATTTTGGATCGGTAGCGAGGGTCCAATAGGGTGGAGAGCCAGAAGTCATCCCTCTGCCAGATGGTGACTATTCGGCTGTCACTAGCCAGGCAAATCAGCATGCTGCGGGCCATCTGTACAAGTGACTCCGAGGGACTCCTGCCTCCATCTCCACTGTATACTGCCACGATGCTTGCGGGTCATCTCCATCTACCTCCACCAGCTCCTCCTGCTCCTCCTCTCCTGTCACCTGGGTAGAAAAACCACTAATTTCACCAGACAATGCTTGTGCTCCAATGTCTTCCTCCTCCTCCTCCAGTTCAGTCCCCACCGGACTCATGTGGCCGCGAGATGTAGTTGCCACGTCTCCAGTCCCCTGCCCAGACAGATTTTTCAGCATCTGTTCCAGGACATGAAGCAGTGGGATGATGTTATTCATCCTGCAGTCCTGGTGACTGACAAATAACGTTGCTTCCTCGAATGGCCTCAGCAAACGGCAGGTGTCATGCATGAGCTACCACTGGCTGACATCAAAGTTACACAGGGGAGTACTCCTGTCTGCCTGGATCATCAAAAATCGTTAATGGCCTTTCTCTGTTCATACAGTAGGTCCAACATGTGCAGGCTGAAATTCCAATGGGTGGAAACATTGCATATCAGCGTGTGTTGTGGGAGGCCGTTCTGCCGCTGCAACTCGAGGAGGGTTTTTCTGGCTTTGTAGGAATGGATGAAGTGCATGCACAATTTCCTCTCCATTTTCAGAATCTTCTGAAGATCGGTGGAAGACTTCAGGAACCTTTTCACAACCAGATTGAACACATGCGCCCTGCAGGGCGCATGGACCATCCCTCCTCGGTGCAGCGCGGACACCATGTTCCGAGTTTCAGTTGGCGTGGAGAAAGCCACACATCGATTTCTTGATGCATGACGCAGAGCAGTTCCTCCCCTGTGTGACTTTGTTCGCCGAGGCAAGCCAGGTGTAGAACTGCGTGACACCGCTGTGCCCTACACACGTGGTAGGATGGAGCAGTTCTTGTGGAGGCTGGTGGTGGTGGTGGTGGAGGAGGAGAAGGAGACGGACATTGGCGCAGGAGCCGCAGTTTGACAACGTGGATGAGAAAGCGGTGTCTCCTGTCCAAGTTGTTGGTGTGGCTGGGCAGGAAGCACATTCACCCAGTGGGCCGTAAAGGACATGTACTGGCCCTGACTGTAGTTACAGCTCCACATGTCCGCGCTGCCGTGCACCTTGGAACAAACCGATACGCTCAAGGACTGGCCCACCTTCTATTCTACAAATTTGTGAAGGGCTAGTACTGCCTTTTTGGAAAAGAAATTACGGCTTGGAACTCTCCACCTCGGCTCGGCACAGGCCATTAATTCTTCGAACGCTGCAGAGTCCACCATTTGGAAAGAGAAGGACTGCAGTACCAACAACTTGGATAGGAGCACAGTCAGTTTCTGCACCTTAGGATGGTTGGACGCATACTGTTGTCTCTTTGCAATCGCCTCATTGAAAAACTGCTGGCTCCATGAGTAGCGAGGAGCAGGAGCATCTGGACCGGGAGATGATGGCAAAGAGAATCAGCTCCCTTCTGCAGAGCTGGTGGAGCCTTGACTGACTGCAATGGCATGCGTACCTCTGGGTGCTGCTGCTGCTGCAACGGCAGGATGGACCACCACATCTGAGCCACGTTTCTCCCAGGCCACCGGATGGGGATGCTGCATGTGTTGACGCAGTCTTGTGGTGCCAACTTTAGCTCCCTGGCCACGCTTCACTTTCTGCCCACAGATTCTACATATACCCATATTCGGCTCCTCCGGTGTCTTAGCAAAGAAGTGCCACACCGCGGAGTAGCTGATTTTACCGCCAACACTCCGCACTGAGTGACTACTACCGCCGCTGCCTCGCTGAGCCCCTGTGCCGCTTCTTTCTTGGACCTGCAAAGCGGGTTTTCTACCCCATAGCCGCTTGGCTCCCGACCTCGCACTGCTGCTACCCTGCTGACTCACGGCCACACTACCCACTTGCTAGCTGCGCCGCTGCCTGAGGCGAAAGCTGACGCTCTCTTCTCCTGCTTCACCCGGCTCCCAAGTGCGGTCGGCTACATCATCATCTATTTGTGTTTCATCGTCACTGCTTTCCTCATCACCTGTCTTGGTATGCAGAGGCTGACCCCTCACAACAAAACTCCCATACCACTCTCCACATCTATACTTTGCCACCTACTACAAGAAGCAGGGGATATTGGCCCCATTTCTTCCCTGCCAAGTATCTGCTGACTGCCCTCCTCAAATTGTTCATCCTCGCTATATAGTAGCGCTGAGCCCAGACCACATAGTAGATCTCTGGCTGAGGGAACCGGATGGGACAGAGGCGGGTTGAGGACAGGTGAGGGCTGCTGACCCACTCCCGGGCCATGCCAATTAAGGGTTGTGTCTGACGTTCCCACCGACTCTTGGCTGGGGTTGTCAGATGTCATCTGGGAGGAAGTGGATGACCTAGTCAACCAATCAAGAACCCTTGGGTTGCTGGCCTCTAGATGAAAGCGACAGTTCTCGCCTCACTGAGTAACCCCTGCAGCAATGTCCCCTTACTGTGCTGCGACCTGTGCCTGCTTCAGGAATATTTGTGCCACTGCCACTCGCATGTGAATAGCCTGCCACCTCTCTGTCTGACATACTGTTTGTTCAAAAAGTACAGACTCTGTTTAATGAAGATATCTGTATCTGATAAATACACACCCTGTATATGACTCCAAATGAACACACTAACAAACTTGGGTAACACTTGGATATAACTTGTGCTTCACAAATGGGCAGGAAAATGTACTTGTATATGCCGTTTAAAAACACTGTGTATTTTACTGAATATAAAAGCACAAACAGACTTAATTAACCTTCGGATATGAATTATGCTACAGGCAAAATTTCTTGTTTGGCGTTTAAAAAAAAAAACTTTCTTACATGCTTAAGTAGCCCTTGGATATAAATTGCGCAAAAGAAATGAGCAGCCAAAAATTAACTGGTATTTGGATTGAAAAAACGATGTTTCTTTAATTGAATACAACAGCAAAAACAGGCTTAAATAACCCTTGGATATTCAATGTGCTCCAGAACTGAGCAGAAAGCATTAAAATGTATATGCAGTTGAATTGGACACTCACTGGACTTCAATTCCAATACTCCACAAAATCAAAATTAGAACATAAGAGAAGCAGTCTCTGAGAAAATCTGTGACACCCCCCAAAAAATCGCTGTGTAAAAGTAATTTCTTTTGTGTGAGATCTCAGCTACTGGAGCTGCAGCAGCAACAACATGGCACAATGAGAGCAGTGTGAGGAGCGAGCATGGCGTCCGGACTTATATAGCCACAGAATCCCGCCGGTCTCTGATTGGCTTAATCTCTGCACATGTCATTTAGGCTACTCTTTTCTTCCTCCCAGAGTTCTTTGCCCCATGTAACGCCATGTTCTTGCAGCCATTTTATCAATTAAAAACACGCTACCTTCCCGCGAATCACCCCAAACTTCGACTTCGTTCAGAATCGAAGTTTTCCTGAAATTCTAAACGAATTCCACTTCGTTAGAATCGATTCGCCCATCTCTAGCCAAGACCATACAGCAGTTTAACAAGACTGGATTTACTCAGAATTGACCTTGCCATAGTCGACCAAAGAAGTGAAGTGCACGTACTCAGCGTCATATCCAGAAGTTGTCTTTTCCAAGTAGATGTATGAATGCTGCAAGCATTTCTGCAGAGGTCAAAGGGGTGGAGGGAAAGCCTGTCAGTGCTCAGACCACATGCCAAACACTGCATAAAATTGGTCTGCATGGCTGTCATCCCAGAAGGAAGCTTCTTCTAAAGATGATGCACAAGAAAGCCTGCAAACAGTTTGCTGAAGACAAGCAGGCTAACAACATGGATTACTGGGACCATGTCCTGTAGTCTGATGAGACCAAGATAAACTTATTTGGTTCAGACATGTATGGTGGCAACCAGGTGAGAAGTACAAAGACAAATGTGTCTTGCTTACAGTCAAGCATGGTGGTGAGAATGTCATGGCTTGGTGATGCATGAGTGCTGCTGGCTGTGGGGAGCTATAGTTCATTGAGGGAACAAGCACTGTGACATACTGAAACAGAACATGATCTCCTCCCTTTATAAACTGGGCCGCATTGTGGTATTCCAACATGATAATGAACCCAAACAGACTTACAGGATGAGTACTTTTACTTGCTAAAGAGTATGAGGGTAAAGATGCTGCACTGGCCAAGCATTTATCTAGACCTAAACACTATTGAGGATCTGGAGGGCATCCTCAAATAAGGTTATTATTATTATTATTTATATTTGAGCGCCCTTGGTTCCAGGGCGCTGTACATTCAGGTTTCATACATAACATAGGTCAAACAAGTACAAAGGTGACAAATTACTAACTACCAACTGGTACAGAAGGAGTGAGATCCCTGCCCACACGGGCTTACACTCTAAAAGGAAGGTGGGAAGACAGCAGGTGAGGGGCAGACATGGTTGTGGATAGTGTAGTGACAGCAGGGTTATTGTTGGTTGTAGGCAATCCTGAAGAGATGGGTTTTCAGGTTGCTTTTGAGGCTGGTGAGAGTGGGGGAGAGTCTGATGTGTTGGGGCAGTGCATTCCAGAGTGTGGGTGAAGCACGGGAGAAGTCTTGGAGACGGTTGTGTGAGGAGCTGATAAGGGGAGAGCAGAGAAGAAGGTCCTGTGAGGAGCGGAGGTTGCGTGACGGGAGATATCTGGAGATTAGAGCAGAGATGTATGGAGGGAATGGTTATGGATAGCCTTGTAGGTCAAGGTTGCTAACTTGAACTGGATTCGCTGGGCAATGGGAAGCCAGTGAAGGGATTGGCAGTGGGGAGCGGCAGAGGAGTATCGAGGAGAGAGGTGAATCAGACGGGCAGACAGAGTTAAGATGGATTGGAGGGGAGCGAGGGTGCTAGCTGGGAGGCCACAGAGAAGGATGTTGCAATAGTCTAGGCGTGAGATGACGAGGGCATGGACGAGCATTTTGTGCTTCGAAGTTAAGGAATGAACGGATACGGGAGATATTTTCAGGTGGAGGCGGCAGGTGAGTGAGGGTTTGGATGTGCAGTTTGAAGACAGATTGAGTCAAGGGTTATCCCAAGGCCCGCGGACTTGTAGAGCTGGTGAGAGAGTGTAGCCATTGAGTGATAGAGAGATTTAGGTGGGGGGATGGAGTGGGACGGTGGAAAGATGATGAAATTTAGTTTTTCCCCCACGTTTAGCTCAGGGACGGAGGGGGGGTAAGAAATTGGGCGAAAGACA
>JAODAL010082307.1:0-11619 GCA_025379985.1 Phyllomedusa bahiana
CAGCCCCCCCTAAAACCCCCCCCCCCTACATACGCCCCCCGCCCACATACAGCCCCCCCCCCAAAATACCCCCCCCCCTCACTTTAAGCCCCCCCCTCAATACAGCCCCCCCCCCTCATTACACCCTCACCTCACTACAGCCCCCCACCCTCACTACAGCCCCCCCAGCCTCACTTACACCCCCAGCCTCACAAACCCCCACAGCCTCAAAACAGCCCCCCAGCCCATTTAACCCCCACCCCACCAACACCCCCACCACACAACACCCCCAGCCTCAATACAGCCCTCCAGCCTCATTACAGCCCCACCACCCTCCAAACGCCCTCCACCTCAGGGGGGGTCTTGGCAAGGGGGGCTTCAGTTGGGCCCACATTATCTCACGGTGAGGAGGGGGGGCCCGTTGATTCACGGAGCTCTTTACATTACTATGCTCGAAACGTCCGCACTTACTTTCGTTTTCGCACCCGTGATCAAGTCAAACCCCTCCTCTCTTTCCGCAGGAGTCATGAAGCCCCGCCCACAGGCAGAAGAGAAGGGGGCCGACTCCGTCACAGGAGATGCAGGAAAAAACGGGAAGTGACAGGCTGCAGCTGTAGTAATGAAAAGAGCGCAGCCCCCCCCTCACACCTAAACCCGCAGGGGCCCCCCCAAATGGTTTTAGCAGTGCCGCGGGGCCCCCTGTACATCTGGACTAATTAATGAAACAAGGGGCCGCTTGCAGGGGCCCCCATTTTTCAGCGGGCCCCGTATAGCAGTCCCCCCCCCGTACTGGTTTTTTGGCAGCCCGCTCATGGCACCAATTTGTGTTATAATCATCTAAGGCACAGAAGGCTACATATTTTTCTTATAGAATTTTTTGATCATGGATGTTTTTATGCAAATGGGAAAAACCCCTTTTTGCTGACCCCTCCGAAAAATTAAAATCCTGTCCTGATGGCAAATGTCCCCAGCTAAGCCTTTTTTCCAGCTATGTGAATGCCATCTTTTTTTTGAGGTGGGGTATATGATGATAGTTATCTTTATCTGTGGTGAGAATGATTTGAATCTTTTTTTATTTTTTGCATTGCCATTTTGTGAGATCAGTAACTTTTTTTTTTTTTCCATGAAAAACCCTTGTGAGGGTTTTTTTGTGGACAAAGTGCGGTTTTTTTAAGCTGCCATTTATAACTATGATTTTTTGATCATTTTTTTTTGTTCTTTTGCGAAGTAAAGAAAACCAAAAATACGAAATGTTAGAGCTGGGTTTTTTTTTAGGGCGTGACTGTGGGAAAAAAAAAAGGTAAATTTGTTAGTAATGGAAATTAAAAAAAAAACCAAATTTATTTTTAATTTTTCTCTTTTTTTTTTTTATTTTCCAAATGGGAAAAGGGGCTATTAAACTTTTTGTTTTTTTGTTATATTTTTAAACTTTTAAAAATCTTTTCCTATTTGCAATTTTAGTCCTCCTAGAGTACTAGACCACTAGGAGGGTAACCTTGTACACTTTCGCAACGGTAAGTAAACGAATGTGTTGGATATTTCTTCTCTCTTTACACCAACCCTGGTGACAGGCATTCATTAAAGGGAATTGTTTCCCAAAAAAGTGACTTATTTTTTAAACTACATTTAATGTTAAAACCCATTTTGTTAAAATTTTGGTTAGATGTTTTTTAATTTTCCTATCACTTTAATATTTTTAAAAAAAAAATTTTTAAAACCTGCAGTTTTCATTTGGCCCCTGACTAATAATGTCTGCACTTCCTGTTCTGTAAGAGAGATTTTTAGTAGTTTTCTTATTATCAGAAAAAAGCAGGATTTCATAGAAAAGGGCACCAATGTGTATAGTTAACACAGGGTCCCCCAGTCCCCAATAGGAGATTCACAGTTCACCTTTCGCCTCCCGCCATGACTTCTTTCCCAGGTCCCCCAAACACACCCAGAAAAAACCCCCTATGGAATCAATGGACTACCAGTTCAAGGGTCCTATGTGCAGAAAATGCTGTAAAAAACATCTCTCTAAAAGCTGCAAAAAAAGTGCAGGCATGAATCGTCCCCACAATCAATATAACCCGAATTAGGGAAAAATACAATCAAAAATAAAATGGGTAAGAAAAAAGAAAAAGGATCAGTATCAGTAAAAAAAATTGGCGAAAGATTCGCTTTAAGCTCCTGGCTGCCATGACAGAGGGTCAGCACCCTGCAGAGGAAGCCAATCGGGGTTCCCCTCTCCTAATTTATCCTAGATGCCTGGTTTTTATTTACTTTAGCAAAGAGTTAAGTAGTTAATCGATGTTATCTCTGGTCCTGCCACTGGAGGCAGGTGCCAGCTGTAACTAACCTTCACCATGTATGGAGCAAAAGGAGCTCCTGAGCCCGCTCCACACATCTGTGCTCTGCCTTCCTGATAGCAATGAAGTGGGGGGCCCTAGGGGGCCCCGCATCCCTCGCCTATTTTTGAAATTTCCCAAAGGCCATATAATAGTATGGTAAAGCAGCCGCCTGTTAGGTTTGTGGTCTTCGACTTGCTCTTTTTATTGAAAAATTTGGCCTCCAATGTTTTAAAAGGGATTTCCAAAAACATTTTTATATACTTTTTTTTCCCTTATGAAAAAACCCGGGGTTAGAAGGGGAAACAAAAACATTTTTAAGGGGTTTTGCCATTTTTTATGCAAAATTTTTACATTTGTAACTTTGGTACTTTTTTTTATTCCCAATTTTATTCCTAGCTCTAGGTAAAATCGGGCATATTACACCACGTGTCAAAAAAAATCCTTTTTGTGGGCTGTGCGGGAAAAGACCCAAGTACGAAAAAGGAAGGCCTTCGTTGCATAAAAAAACTTTAAAAATTTGTGTGACCATGCGTAAACATCCCTTTTTTTAAAAAAAAGATAGTTTTGAAAACTGGGCCCCCTTATTTGCTAGCAGGTGAGACCTACGGCTTTCTTAAAGCGGTGTTCCCACCATAGGCTTTGATGGCATATCGCTAGTCTGATTGGTGTGGGTCCCACCTCTGGGACCCCCACTTGTCTCGGTAATGGGACCTGGAAAGTTTCATTCAAAATTTCTCACCCGGGTCATAGTCCCATTTGTTTTTAGGGGACTTTTCCGATTTAAAAGGGAGCAGTGCGTTCAGCTCTACTCAGAACTCAAATAGAATGGAATAGATAGTCGCGTGCAAGCTTGACTTCATTCTTAGAGAAAATTTTCGGGGAACTGTTTTCGAAATAGGTGTGGATCTTATAGAGATGCCATCAAAGTCTATGGTGTGAACACCCCTTTAAAATTTAAAAAAAATTTAGAATTGTTTTATAGTAAAAAAAATATATTGCCCTTCCTGCTCCCCCCTCTTCCATTGGGGGGAGGGGAAAAACCAATTGACTGCATTTAACATGGCGCATAATGGGAATCAAGAGATGATGACACAAGTCAAGTATGAAGTAAGTGTTTTTCATTAATTTTAAATTTAAAGGGTTACGGGTGTCCCTGCGACCCTCGGGTGGGGGGTCGCAGGCACACCCCAACCCCGCAGCACCCCCGAAAACTTTTGGGGGGCCACTTCCCCGCCCCCCGCCCCGGTCCCCCCCGGGGCGCGCGCTCTGCTGCCGGGGGGGGCACGCGCGCCCCTAGAGCGAGGCCGGGGCCCATTTCCCGGGGTTTTAAAAGGGGGACAGGGCGCCGGGGGTTTTGGGTTCTCCCCGGGGCACGGACCCTATTTTAACCCCCGGGCCTTTCCTAAAGAAAACCTTTGCCGAAACGATAGTCCCTTTTTCCCGGGAGGGGAAAGCGTTCCAAAAAGTGCCCTTTTCCCGTTTACTGTGTCCCGTACCTTCTCCCTCCGCCCCCTTGCCCAGGGGGGGGGGGGTTTTTTTTAAAACCAATGCCGCCGTCGTGACCTTCTGCCTTTTCCCCGATTTCGGCCTGCTTCCCCGTTTTTTGTACCAAAAAACCCCTTTGGTCCCACCGCAACCAGTCCGTCGGGGGGTTGCGACCGGGTGGGTAATCCGCCACAGCAAGCCCAAACCGGGCTTTTGCGGCGGGTCGGGTGAAAACCGGCCTATTTTGTTTCCCCGTTCCCTGGCGTGGTTTTACGTCATCGCTTGTGGGGGTCCAGGGATCCATTTCCAACACCCGAAAACAGTTCGTTTCGGCCTTTGGATCCCCCCAAGGTGCCTCTCCCAAGCGTCTCCGACCCACTCCCAAACCGGGTCCCCCAGCAATCTAAGCAGACCCGCGAAACAAGCGCAACAGCGAGCCAATTAAACAACTATAAAGCAGCAGCTTTTGGCCCCCAAAGCGCAACAAACGGCGGCCCGGGCTCAAGCAGCAGCATCTTTCCCGGAGCCCTTTCCCCCGGGCCCAAAACCCCCTTTTGTTTTTTTTGCCGAGGGAAGTTTGGGGGGGACTCAAAGGGCCTGGGGGGGGTTTCTCACCCAGTGTGCTCCCCAAACGGGGAAACTTAGGGCGGGTTCATTTTCCCGTCCAAAGGTCCAAGGGGGCCCTTTGGGGGGGCCCAGTTTCCTATCCGGGAAAGCCCTGGTCTGGGGGGACGCCATTTTTGGGAACCGACGCATCCTATCACAGTGATCTGGGGACATTCTTGCAGGGGGTTCCGCGGAGTCTTCGGGGAGCCCTGCCCGGGGCCCCCTTCTACAAAAACCCCTTTTATAAACCTACAGCGGGGGAAACTCCTCCTTTGGCGACTACCCGTGCAATTTCGCCCTTTAGCCTCTGAATTGGCGTGGAATGATCCCTGCGTTGTCGCCACGTTCAAAAAGGGCCTCTTTTGGCCAAAATTAAGGTTTGCCCTAAACCCCCCGGGACTCTCCGCCCGTAAATTAATTTGGAAGCTAAATCCATTGGAAAAAAACCCCCTTTTTAGACTTTCCGTTTCTGGGAAGAAAAACAGGGAGGAGCCCCACCGGGAACGCAACCCCACTCAAAACACTGGCTCCCCGTCTTGCGCCAGGTTTCACCCTTTCCCCCACTGCCCCCCCTTCCCAACCACCCTTTGGAAAAGGGGGGGGGCCCCAAGAAAAGTGGAAGTCCCCCCGCCTGTCTCCGAAAGACCCTTGCCCCCGGGGGTGAGGGGGAAGGGTTGGGTGTCTTATTTGGGGGGAAACCCCCAAACCCATTTTCCGTAGGGGTTCCCCCACTTCTTGGGCAACGTCCGGGAAACGCAGGGCCCCCTGGGGATTCGTGGGAGAGGGTCCCCTAGGTGTGAGAAAATCCCTCCCCCAGGGGCTCATGCTGCCGCTCGGGTTTAAACGTCCAATTCCGGAATTCCCCGCCCCCCGATGTCGGCCTTCCTGGTTTTCCGGGTCGGCGGGGAAGCTTTAGGGATGTTTCCCAGGGGGTGACCAAGAAATCGCCTTTTTCGGTGGTCCCCCTTTAGACCAAATTTTTGGGTCACCCCTCTCGTCGTGGTAAACTATTAAGCGACCCCAAATTCCCCTACCGGACGGGAACCAGTGGTCCTCCCAAATGGGAAACCCCTTTGCCGGGGAAAGAATCACGTTTTCGTTTTAAACCCCGTTTTTTCCTCGGCTGTTCTACTGGGGCTTCCTTGGCTAACCCCGTCAGCCCCTTTGGGCGGGGTTTGGGAAGAGGGGGTGAATTTTTTTGCGCTGGGGCCCCGGGACTCCCATTTTTTCTTTGTCTTCGGCACCCCCCGGGGTGCGCCCCAGTCCTCCACAGTCCCCCCCAAAGCCCCCTACCTGGTTTACAGCAACCTTTTTAGGACTACCCAAACGTTTTTTCCGAGAAGCGAGCTGAACATTTTCCTCCTCATCGCCCTTATGTTTGGGCCCATGGGACCTGCTATTCCCGGGGTTTTTAGTCCCCCCTTGGGGGTGGGGGTCTCCCGCTCCCCCGTACCCAAAACCGGGGGGATTTTGGGCCTAGGGTAAAAAGGGGAAATCTACAAAAGGGGTTTTTTAAATCCCCCAAATCAAATTTTTCCCGGGGGGGTGCCGGATTTTTTTTTGGGGGGGAGAAGAAAGTTTGGCCCCCTTTGAGCCCGTGCATTGACTCCGTGGCCCTAAAAAAATTTTCCCCATCAAAAACCCCGGTCCCCTTGCCTTTAATCACGGAACTTTTTTGACCGCCCCGGGGGGGCCAAGGTCTTTTTCCAAATTGGATTTTGGGGGGGGCATATAATTTTCATCCGGATCCGGGAAAGGCCAAATTGGAAAAACGGTTTTTTAATACTCGTGAGGGGCATTTTTGATTTAATGGGGGGAAAATGCCCCCCGGCTTTTTGCAACGCCCCGGGCCGTTTTCCCAAAAATTTGTCAATGACATTTTCAGAACCCCCTTATATGTCTGTTTTGGGCTCTTGAATGACTTTGGGTATTTTTCACCCGATTGGGATCCCCCCATTTTTACATGGGCCCCCGGGGTCCTAAACCCCCCTGCGCGAAAACCCAAATCTATACGCAAAACTGGAAAAAGTGCCTATTTCACCAACCACCCTCCTGTTCCTTGGATACATAATCTCGGGAAGGGTCTGCGGATGGACCCCCCCCAAACCCCCTCTTTCCGTCCTACAGTGGGGCCCCCACCTGTTGGCCTGCGGGCCCATTACAACGTTTCCCTTTTTTCGCAAATTTCCCACCGGAAGTCATCCCGCCCCTTTTCAACGTTGGTAAACACCCAAATTTTGGGGCCCCCTTTCTAAAAAACATGCAAACCTGAAAATGTTTGGCCCCCCGGCCGCCGAAAAAGCCCTTTTCCCCAAATTGAAGGCAGTATTCGCCTCCGCACCGGTTTATCCCGGGCCCGAAACCCAGAAAAACCCTTCTTTCCCGGAAGTGGGAAAAGGGCCCCTTCCATAGGAGCTGGAGCCCTGTCACCCAAAAAGGGGCCAAGGGCAAATCGGCCTGCCCGGGGGGCCTTTTTCCAGGCCTTCTCACCTTAAAAAGGAACTTTAAAACCTCGGGGGTCGGGAACTTTTAGCCATTAAAAAATTTCCCTAGAAAATTTGGGGGCCAACCCTCCTGGGGGGGTGCTTTGGGTTTTTCCCCCTTTTAATTTTCTTCACTGACCACAAAAACCTCCTCTTCTCCCGACAGCACAACGTCTGAAAACCTCGTCAAGCGAGATGGGGGCCTGGGTTTTTTCCCCTTTTAACTAATTTTTATTTTTCCCCCCCCCCTTTTTTTCCCAACCCGGGAGAAAAAACCTCAAAAGGCCCATGCTCTTTCCCGGGGCCCCCGGGTCAGTGGGGGGGAAGAGGCGGCCCCACAAAATTTTTTTTTCCCCTGGGCGGCTGATGTTCCCTTTTCTCCCAATAACCCCCAAGGGGACCCCCAGGGAAGACTTTTGTGCGCCCTGCGCTCGGGTTTAGGGGCCTGAAAAAGGGGTCACTGGGTTCCCCCCTTGCCCGGAAAACCATGGGGTTTGAAAAGGTTTTTGTTCGTTTTATTTCCCCCGGGTTTTACTGGGGCCTTGGGCTCGTTTAAAAGTTTTAAAGGAGTTTGTGGGGGCCTGCCCACCTTTGCCCGCAAAAAAAGTCCCCCTCGCCAAAGACCTGCGGGGCTACTCCAACCTTCTCCGGGGACCCATCTGTTTCCCTTTGGGGCCCTAAATTTCCAAAGGGGCTTCCTAACTGCTTACCGCCCTCTGAAGGTAAATACCCGGGCTTTTTGGGGGTCACTGACCCTTTTTCCAAAGGGTCATTTTTGGGTTTCCCCTTTTCCCCCGGGGCCTTTTTCCTTTTTGGGCCCCCGGCTCGCCAATAATTTTTTTTTTAAAAACAAATTTTCCCCTCTGCATGGAACCCCCTTTCACATAGTTCCCGGGCCGGGGAGTCCCCTTTGGGGCCTTTGGATTTTTTGCGGGTTGTCGCTACTGCAAAATGGAACTGGCCCTTTTCCCTTTTGCATACCAAACCCCCAATCCAATGGGGAAGGGGGAGAGGGGGAATCAAAGGGCCCCAGGGAAATTTTCTCCGGGCCACTTCCCCTTCCCGAAAAAACAAAATTTACTGGTCCCGTCCCCTTCCTTGGGGGGAAATTTTTTGTATAATTCCCTGGCTCTGATTCCCCTTTGGGGGTTCCCCCTTCTCCCTGTCCCTTTTGGGCGGCATCCCGCCCACCCCTTTCCAAATGCCCCCTGCCCCCCTCCGATGTCCCCGCTGGGGGGACAAATTGGTCCGTGAACCCATCCCCCCCTTTTCTGGAGGGAGACCCCCCTCCCTGCTTCAGGCCCTCGGGGCCCGTATGAAGACCCAAAACCCGGGCAAAAAAAAGAAGACCCCCCTCCTTCCCTTTTTCCCGGGGGATAAGGTTTTGGCTTTTTGCCAAAAAAATATCCGTTTAAAAACCCCGCCCACAAGCTGGGTCCCCATTTTTGGGGGGCCCTTTTAAGGCCCAGGGGCCCTTTAACCTTGGGCCCCCCCACAAGCTCCGGGTTCTCCCGACCATGCGCATTTCCCAAAAAAAACCCTTTTCCCGGTTTCCCCATAAGCCGGTCACCTAACCCCCTTCTCTCGGTCCATTTGGGTTTCCCCCTTTTCCCCTAGCTGAAAACCACCAATATTTTTGCCCTTTAAAGGATTTTGGCCATTTAAAACGGTTCGGGGGAAAGAATTTTTTTTTGGTGGGCTGGGGAAAGGGGGTTTTGGGGCCCGAGGGAAAAGGGGTGGGAGCCGGAGGAGAACATCCCTTTGGGTTTGGGGTTTTTCTTGTCTAAGTTTATGAGGCCGAAAAAAGGGGGGGGCCCCAAGGGGGGGGGGGGGTACTGTTTTTGGGGTCCCTGCGGGCCCCCGTTTTCGGGTCGCAGGACCCCCCGCAACGCCGCAGCACCTCCGCTGCGGGCCGGGGGCCGCGGGCCCCATGCCCGGGCCAAAGGGCACCCCCGGGAACGTCTGGGGTGCCCTTACCCTTTTCCCCCTTCCCCGGCCCGCCTGGCGCGGGCTCCTGCTGCCGGCCGGGTGCACGCCGGCCCCTCTAGAGCGGCACGCGGCACTGCCGGGGGATTTTTAAAAGGGGCCCGTGCGCCGGGGATTAGTTTCTCCAGGGATTTTGGGCCCCCATTAAAAACCGCCTTTTTTTCTTTTTTTTTTCTTTCCCCCAAACACCTTTTCTGAAACGATAGTGCCTTTTGCCTGGGAGGAACTTTCCAAAATGCGTCCCTTTTTACGTGTAGTACCTTCTGCCCCCCGTCCCTTACCACAAACCCATTGCCCCCTGCCCTGCCTTTCTCCTGCCCCGACTACGGCCTGTTTCACGATTTTGACCACGCAACCCCTCGCTCCACCGCAAGCAAGTCACTCAGGGGAGCGCCCGGTAGTAACCGCCGCAGCAAGTCCTTCCCGCTTTGCGGGGGCTCTGTGAAAACCGACCTACTTAGATTCCGTTCCTGGGGGGCTTACACACCTTGTTGGTGGTCCAGGGGACCCATACCACACCCAAACATTATACCCGGTAAACAGCGGGTAAAAGCGGGAGCGTATAGCAACAATAATTTGGTCATCCAAAAGAAAAAAAGGAAGCAGCTAATAATAAAAAATAAAATAAAAACCCAAAAATGTTTGACAAAAGGTGATCAAAAATACTCATTTAAGGGGGGAACGTTTCACCGTGAGCCTTACTCAGGCTACCATAAAAAGCATGTGAATCAATTCCAATTATACCTGTGCTCTCTAACATATACCCAAAATAAACAAGTCACAATTACCCTAAGACTGTACATAATTTGGTAAAATTTTGTTCAAAAAAAATTTGGTTTTCACTTTTTTCAGCTTGTCTAGTGGAGTGCCCTTCCGAAACCCGGTTTTTAATATCTTTTTTACCAAAAACAGCAAACCTTCCCCTATAAAAGGCCAAATTTAGGGGTTTCCATTGCACTTTCTAATAATTATTGATAAAACACTGGGTGGGCAATAACAGAGTTGATTACAAAAAGGAATACGATTTTTAAAAAACACATGCTCTTTAATTCTATAAAGCAAATTTTAGCACAACCAAAAATAGATTAACAAATTCAAAAAAAACACAAAAAACCAAACAAAATGTTCCACCACCAAAAGCAAAACAAAAACATTGCTTTTTCTGACAAGAATCGCCAACTAAGCATATGAAAAAAGTTGCAAGTCAGTTTTAGTATGAAAAGTAATGATTGTCTATTAACTTTTAAATTTCACGTTCAAAGTTAGTTGATGTGGAATAAGCACCCGGAGCAAAATTTCAAAACATTTTACCCAATTGTTTGTCATGTATGGTACTGCTTAGAGAATTGAAATTTTTTAATTAAAGAACTTTTTCTAAATTTTTTTCCTAACTTTTAGACACAGTTTTCCCTATTTGGGTAAACCTCTCCCACTGTGTTTTTGAGACACTCTCCCCTTTTTGACATCTTGTTTCAGCCATCAGCGATTTTAGTTGAAAATGACACCTAGCTTTTTTTTCATTAGACCTTTTTATTTTTCCACCCTTTCGCTACCCTATCCAAACTATTTGAGATTTTCTGCCACAATACTAGAGGGTTTTCTTTTAAAAAAAATGGAAAAACTAATTAACTTTCCCTTTGAATGTTTTTTTCTGTGTGAAAAAATTGGGATACAAGAATTTCAAAATCTTTGCTTCTTGTTTTCTTTAGTTTTCACAGCATCTCAACTTTGGGAAAATTGGGGTTTAAGGGGGGTCTTTGATAAAAAAATTTTAAACCTATTAACATTTTACAATGTTTATTATGGTTTCTCAGCTTAAAAGTTTTTTTCAAAGGAAGTGTTTTTTCCCAAAGTACGAAGATGAATCAAAAACTAGTTCGGGACAAGCAAACCAAACAGCCAACAAGAAAAAATACTCCTCCACCCCTGCGGGAAAACACAAATACAAAAACAAGGGTTTTTTCAGGGGTCTTGTGGGCAAGGCGTTGTCGGTACCATATCCTTTCTTTGGGGTTTTTTTTTAAAAATGTTTTTTTGACTTTTTAAAAAAAATAATCAAATACAAACTATGGGAGCAACAGTGTCCCCCAAAAGGTTCTGGGAAAAAGAAAAAACCTTTTTTTTTAAAAAAACCCGGGATCTACTAACAATGAGAGAGCATTTAAAATTGTTATAAAAATTTTTCTTCCCCCATCTCCATCGGGCGGGCCACTTGCCCCCAATTAACTCTGATAAGCATCGGGGCATTTAAAAGGTGCAAGTGTCCCGGCGCACAAGGAAAATTGTGCGCAGCGCCTGCAATGCGTAGGGTGGAAAAAAAGAACATTCTTTTCAAACCCGAAAAAGCTGTGTCCCCAAATTTGCGGGTTCCCTTTTTTGTTTCCCAACGCAGCAAGGGGTATCTCCCCCCAGTCAACTTTTTTGGGGGTTTTCAGCACAAAATTTATCCTAAGTAAAAGAAAATTACTTGTGTAACATACCCTTACATCTTGAGATAAGCCAGTAATATTAATTTTACAGGGGAGACTTTAGGCGTAAAATCTATCTATGCATAATTAAAGAGAAACAGGAAAACAAAACTATCGTCCCACTAATTTACTGAAAAACCGGGAAGGGGTAATATCTCTCTCGTTTAGGCAGAGGTAGACGGCGGCCTGTCTGCCCACATCCTTACAGCTAGGACAAAAAGACCCTAATATCTTTCCACTTATTTACAGGTAAGGCAGGTAGTGGGACCTTTTTTCTGTTTT
>JAODAL010082308.1:0-11619 GCA_025379985.1 Phyllomedusa bahiana
GTTGGTGGGTCGCTACGCACGCGGCGATACCAAATATGGTACTTTATTTATTTTTGATCTTTTTTAGGGCGATTGGCGTTTGTAAAAGGGGAAAAGGGCGATGTACGTGTTTTTAATTTTATTTTTTGTGTTTTGTGTTTTTAATTTTTTACAATTTTTTTTAACTATTTCATACTTTTTACACATTCCCCCATGGGGGAATTGCATGAACGAACGTCAGATCATTCATGCAATAGGAAATCAGCATACAGCTTTTTGCTGTACCTGGTCTCCATGGCAACTGTCTGTCACGCTGCCCACAAATGCATTGTGGGGGCCTCGTGACGTCACCAGACAACCCGGATTGCTGTCATTCAGAAATCCGGGCTGCCTGGTAGGAACCGGTAACCGGCGCTCAGCGCCGTTTACTGCGCCGAGATCGACGGGCAGCAGGACCCTCACTCCGCCGCCCGCAGCCGCGATGTCGCGACCACGATGTCGCGACATCGGGAGGTAAATCCCCCGTGGCCGAAGCTCACTCGGCCGTGGGGATGCGGCATGATGCCAGCGGTAATAAAACGCTGGTTTCATGCCGCGATCTTCGGGGCTCCGGCTGTGAGCGCGCAAGATCCCCTTGACGTACTCTTTCCGGCAATTTACGGGAACCCCTACCCGACATTGCCGTATGAGTACGGCAAATGTCGGTAAGGGGTTAAAGTACAAGTGGCAAAAAACTTCATCACATATCTGGAAATTAAAATTGAGAGAATATCAGACTACCTGTACTCCCTGAATTTTACCCCACTGATAGACGCAATCATCAAGATTGAGTCTATCATTAATAAGAAAGGTATAGCTCATAAATATGTTGGGTTTCTCTAGACTATTATACCCTCTCCACACACTTCTTATTGTGAGACACTCGAATGTCATAAAATAAAATCAGGCTTACTAGCCTGCTCTGGAGAGGGAAGAGACCACAAAAAAATCTATATTTATTATTTTGCCATAGGCAAACTTGAACTATAACAGTTCTCAATCTATAAAGCACTAAAATTTAACTTTTATTATGTATAACACTAAACCTCTATACACACTATTAAAACCCTGATTTCTAAACTCTCAATTTATCCCTTTCTAAATTATGGAGGAATAACTCCTTTTCTATTATCAAGTCTGGTGGAACCCCACCTATCAACAGGGGAGCCTCATATATACAGTAATTTACTAACTCCAATAAGGGATCCAAAACATCCCACTTGGGCAGTCATTCCTAAATCGATGGACAAAAAACAAATAAGGTTTCCTTTGTCAAACCCTGCAGCGGGGTGACACTTGTAGAAAGAGGTGAGAAATCACAAATTAAAATGTCATGCCTGACCTCCCCAACTTTTCACCAGCTAAACTGGCTTCATCAGGGGATAGATGTCCCAATGGAAAGTTGGCAGTGGGATGGAAGCTACTATTGCCTCGCTCCCTAAATCTATAAAGAATGGTGCATACCCAGGGGCGTAACTAGAAATGGCTGGGCCCCATAGCAAACTTTTCAATGCCCCCCCCCCACTATCCCGTTCACTCTCTGCCCGCATCGCCAATAAAAGGGGAAAAAATACAAATCACGTGTACTCTTAGAAAAAATAGCGCAAAAATAGAAAAACGTATGCACATAAGATTTATAAGTGCAGTACGCCGTGCGGAAAAAACACAAACCTTAGTAATCAATAGGCTTGGTCAGCCACTGTGGGCGTCCATTGTGAAAAAAGATTCACTAAGGCAAACCCATTCTCTCTCTTTTTTGAAGGTTCTTAATGGAACCTCAGATATACATGTGAACTGCAGACATAGGTAACTTCCTCATATAAGTCCTGCAACTCCTCTCTTGACACTCTGTGCTCCCTCTTTTCACCATGATCTTGCCCGCCACTTGAGTCTCAGGAGGGTGAAAAAAGATGAGTGCAGGCACAGAGGCTGCCCCCCAGCACATCCCCCAACCCTCCCCCCCAGTTCATAAACCAAAGTAACAATAACCACCCACATCCTCCCGCACATTAAGGCCTTCACCAAGTACTGAACAGGCTGCAGCACAGTAAGAGGTGGCTGTTATGCTGCTGCCTAGGAAAATTTTCTCCCTCTCCCTCCCGTTCTGACCCGACTTCATATGTGTTGCACATCTTCTTTACTTGCTGCTGGGACAGTGCAGTGAAAGGAATCACTGACTTTTTTATTTACTGGCTGCCTGGGGGGCTTCTCATTCTTCTCCCTCCCCTTCTGCCAGCACTGACCTTCATCTGCATCTCTATACCGGACAGAGGAGGAGGGGCCCGCGGGCGTGAAAAGCAGGAGAAGAGTCAGTGACACGCTGACTGCTCGCTGCCTGCATGCTTAAGACTGTGGCTCGTCTGCTCGCTCCTACTCTCTCTCGCCACCCCCCCCCCCGCTCTGTCCGGAAACTTTATTGAACTGTATATGAGGGAGAGTCATTACAGCAACATTTAAGCATAGAGCCCGCTGGGGGGATACATAGACGGAACACTACAAGGCTAGCAGACGAAGTAGCTGCTCCCCCCACGAGGGGCGAGGGCCCCGTAGCAGCTGCTTTGCCTGCTACCACGGTAGTTCCGCCCCTGTGCATACCCCTATGGTACATATTATTGAAGGGCTCATCCTCAAGTTAGAAAATGGCTATTTTTTCCTGTCTCTTCTGTGTCTTAGGGTTCTTTGTTTCTTTTTCTAGAGTATGTATTTTGCCTATTTTATTTAATTTAAAATTCAGCTGTTTTTATAAATGAAAAAAAAAGGAATTGTCGCCAAGCATATAGAATCAGCAATATGATAGGTGAAAGTTCATCAAGAAAGGAAAATAAAGGATATTTTTAACACTCAATACGCATATTGAACACATTCTTGAGAACTCATTGTCAATTTTATAGTTTCTCCTTAAAGCACTGTTTTAACATGAAACTGGACTGAATAAAGGTATGTTAAAATGAAGCACACTTGTTTACTGGTGAAATTCTGTACTAGTTTCATATGTCCTACACCTACTTTCCCACTTAAATACTTGAAGTTGAATTTAATATAGTCTGATTCAACATCACGGAATCCAAGGTAGATATCATGTTGGTGACATGACCTTAGAGGTTTCTACCTTCTCCAATTCCTTCTCTTCGTTTATCCAATTGGATCATTATTTGCCAAAACTTTGCCATTTTATGTGGGTGTTTCCTTACGTTTGAGAAACCCTGTCTACGTACTTGTATATCTACAAAAAATATGAGGGCCTCATTACAATTAGGCTTATTTGCAAAAGTGACAAACTCTCAGCTGTTTACAAGAAACATTTAGACAACAACAATTTACATATCTCAAAACCACTAATACAATGAATGATTTCTTCAAATTCATATCAAAGTGCCCCTTTTAATGACTACTAGAGTCTCGGAATTATTCAATATCATCATGATAAGCATCTTTATTGTTTAGTAGAGCACTGTTTTACTGTTAAATCTGTTGCAAACTTGATACATAGCCAAACACCAGCTGCAGCATTTATGAGGAATCTTAGCAGATTCATCATGGGTAATGGCCTCTAGATCATCAGTATTCTTATGTTTATGACCTGAAACCTCCTTTTTCAAATCCCGCTATAGGTGCAGTTTTCCAATGCCAGAGGAGGCTCAGAAGCCCCAGAACCACTGCTATGGTTCACTATAGGCAAAGTGAACTTTTCAGCGTATGCTTCATTTTTCTTCCTCCAGACACACCGCTGATCTAGAGTTTCATTTTTATTTCATTCCACCACAATAATAGAATCCCAGAATTTTGTAAAATAAAACTGGAACTGGAGAGCAGCTTGTGGAGAGCAAGATAGATTAAATCCATTATCCGGTAATCCAAGAATACATGCCTTCTGCAAGACAACTGAAACCTGGCCAACATTGGACCTTCTAATGGAACAATAAATGCAAGCATGCTTCAGAATCCACTTAGTTTGGACATCACAGTTGCCTGATTTAAACTCCATAGAAAATCTTTTGTGGGATTTAAAACAGGTGGTTGTAGCACACAAACCAAAGAATATTAGTAAACCTGAGGAATGGGCTAAGATTCCCCTAAAATGCTGCCAGAAGTTGATGTCTGGTTATGCATCACATGGGAAGCAGATCAGAACAGCAAAAGGGTGCTGTACTAAGTTCTAAAGACACTTGTCATAAAGGAGCTGAATAATCCTGAAATTGTAGTAATCATTAAAATGATCAATTTGTGTTGAATTTGGAGTAACCTCTGGATATATGAGATGTGTTCAGTGTAACAGCTGGAGTGCTAGATTTGCTGTATCACTGCAGGCAATGGTATAAGTTGCACCAGGGAGTGGAGTCTAAGGACCGCTGGTTTTCACCGGAGCCCGCCACAAAGCAGGTTGGACTTGCTGGGGCAAGCGAAACCCCTTTTCACTACCCCTGGCATGACTTGCCTGCAGTGGCGGCCGAGGTGAGGCAAGATACGGAATAATCAGGCTGGCTCATAGTCGGAGACAGGCAGGAAGGTCAGGACAAGCGGTAAAGGTTCGTGGTTGGGAAACGTAGCAAAGGGACTGGAACATAGTAGAACAATAATGCAATCAGGAACACTTTCTCTAAGGCTTAGCGCACTGTATTGCCAAATACTAGTGCTGGCCCTTTAAATCCAGCTGGCAGAGGAGAGCGGTTGAGCAGGAGCGCAGCCAGTTGAGTATCTGCTGGCAAAACGAATGTGCCTGCAGCTCAACATGCGGGCCACGTAGCCACCCGTCCCCAGCGGTATGTGAGGAGAGGGGACACGATTGCGCCTGCGACCCAACATGTGGGTTGAGCCGCTGCCCATAACATTCAGCGATTTAAATTATTTTTGATTGATTACTTTTTTGCAAACAGCTGAAAGTTTGTATATTTTGCAAATATACCTTATTTTCTGCAGGGGTTTAATAGTTTTAATTGCAACTGTGTAGTTGTAAATACAATACAACCATACAATAACATTCATAAGGTGATAAAATACCAGCCAGATTCTTAAACAGAATCCGACCAGCATTTTATAACTGCCATGTAGCCATACTCTTAGGGTGACATATATGAATCTCGCCGCCAGTTTTTCTGCAAAATCTGCGCCTGATTTATGTCGGCGCCGGGGCGCGCTCATACATACCATGTAAAGTCCACTGCGCCTCGCCAGTGTGTGAGGCGCAGTGCGGGACTTAGGCGCAGTGCGGGACTGCGCCTAAGATTCGCCGCCCAAGGTAGTGCGATCATACATGCGGGGAAAAGTTCACCGCGCCTCGCCAGTGTGTGGGGCACAGTGCGGGACTGCGCCGAACATGTATTCCGATTCGAGACAGGCTGGAAAACAGCGAGAAATCATTAAAGATGTCCGTGCGGAGTATAAATCAAAAAAATCGCCTTTATAAAGGCGTACAACATTCTCTGAAAAAGAGCTCAAACCTACTTAAAAAAATACATAAATAGAATCACTTTCCAAAAATCTAGAACGGCGCTACATCGGTAATTTGGATATCGGAAATACAGTAATTCAAATTCTGTAAGCTATTCTCATTGGTCGGCAGAAGCCAATCAGAATAGGAGCGACAGTGAACCATTATAACCTATGGATAAATATTGACCAATCAAAATCAAAGGCGGGACAGTTCAAAATACAGCAAAAACGCAGAAAAGAGCTGATTGGTTGAGCTAGCGGGGGCTTGGTAATCCTGGCCAATCCTAATAGAAGCGACAGGGACCCATTATAACCTATGGAGAAGTTAGAACCAATCAAAATCTAATGCGGGACAGTTCAAAATACAGTAAAAATGCAGAAAAGAGCTGATTGGTTGAACTAGTGGGGGCTTGGCTATCCCGGCCAATCAGAGCGCGTGCTACTTGTCCAATTGTAGTCTATGGAGAGATCGGGGCAATGAATTCTCGGCGCTCAGCTCCGTGCGGCATGGAGTATGATTAAATAAAATCATTTTTATTAAGTTTAAAATATTCTCTGAAAAAGAGCTGAAACCTTCTATAAACATAAATCAATTAAATCCCGAACAACGCATTTGTCGCCGAGACCGGCGCTACATAAGGAATTGGGATATAGAGAATTGCCGGGAAATACAGTAATTCAAATTGTTTAAGCTCTTCTCATTGGTCGGCAGAAACCAGCCAATCAGAATAGGAGCGACAGTGAACCATTAAAACCTATGGAGAAGTATGGACCAATCAAATTCAAAGGCGGGACAGTTCAAAATACAGTAAAAATGCAGAAAAGAGCTGATTGGTTGAGCTAGCGGGGGCTTGGCTATCCCGGCCAATCAGAGCGCGAGCTACTTTCTCATAGAGTTCTATGGGGAAAAGAAATGCAGAGCGAGCTCTGTTTGTGATTGGCTAACTTAAAAGAGGCGCGGTTATTTGGATCAATGGGAGAGCGAGCGACGCTCTTATGGGTTTTCTAATGCAATCTGGAATAAAACTGTACATGGCCGAAATCAAATGATAAGACTACAAAAGTTGTACCTATGTGTATATAAAATGAACAATAATATGGGGGTAAAGAAAAAAAAATTAATTCCATAAAATCATGTTTATTTCTTTATTTTTGTTACACCCATACTATTGATCCTTGGCTAACGAAAATAAAGAAATAAACATGATTTTATTGAATTAATTTTTTTTCTTTACCCCATATTATTGATCATATTTGAACTGTCCCGCCTTTGATTTTGATTGGTTCTAACTTCTCCACAGGTTATAATGGGTCCCTGTCACTCCTATTCTGATTGGCCAGGATTGCCAAGCCCCTACTAGCTCAACCAATCAGCTCTTTTCTGCCTTTTTACTGTATTTTGAACTGTCCCGCCTTTGATTTTGATTGGTTCTAACTTCTCCATAGGTTATAATGGGTCCCTGTCGCTCCTATTCTGATTGGCCAGGATTGCCAAGCCCCCGCTAGCTCAACCAATCAGCTCTTTTCTGCATTTTTACTGTATTTTGAACTGTCCTGCCTTTGATTTTGATTGGTCAATAGTTCTCCATAGGTTTTAATGGGTCCCTGTCGCTCCTATTCTGATTAGCTGGTTTATGCCGACCAATGAGAATAGCTTACAGAATTTGAATTACTGTATTTCCCGGCAATTTTCCTGATTAAATTCGCGCCGTTCTAGATTTTTTGTATATTTTTTATTTTTGAGGTTTGAGCTCTTTTTCAGAGAATGTTTTACGCCTTTATAAAGGCGATTTTTTTTGGGAATCATACTCCATGCCGCACGGAGCTGAGAGCCGAGATTTCTGTTGTGATCTTCTATATGTTTCCTCTCATGTTACGTTCTCGCTTCACTTCGCTTCCGCCGGATCATTTAGACCAGAATCAGCCAGGTCTGCCTGTCGGAGCTGCCGGCGCTGCATTGCGCCGCACTTTGCCGACTCGTGATCGTACATGCCCCTAATTTTTTCAGCGCGCCACATCCCGCCTCGGAACGCTTACACCGCGCCCACACCGCGCCCATTGCACGCCCCTTCATGCGGGGCGCAGCTGAAAGTGGCGAACGCTGCGCCTGACATCGCATCCCTGCATCCGACAGGGGATTCGAGCCGGTGAGGCACAGGTTACGCCAGAAATTAGGCGTAAATGCCGTTCATACATGTCGCCCTTAAAGTGCAAAGTAACTACAGAGAGCATCTCTTCCTCTGAAGGCCACCGCATCTGAATGCATCATGTAGACCCGTGATGGCGAACCTATGACATGCGTGTCAGCACTGACACGCACAGCCATTTTCGCTGACATGCGGCCGCATACAGAGAAGTATGGGGCCGCAAGCTGAGAAGGACGTTTCATCCTTGGCTCCTGCACAGCCAGGTGCAGTAGCCGAGGATAAAAAATTTTCAGTAGTGTAGTGTAGACACTCTGTGCCGGAGATCTGTAGGCCAAAACAACAGAACTTCCAGTTAGGCTGTCAGGGGATTTTTGACCTCACTTCTGGCCGGCGGAGCAGGGAGCAACAGAATACCACGAGGGACGCATCTCTGGGGGCCCTGTGATCGCCATTACCAGCAACCACACAACCAGCAATCATCATCCAATCTACTGTTCTGGGGTGTCGTGGATTTCTAATTGAGCATTATTACTGAGAAGGGGCGAGGGCCTGTGCTACGGGTGCCATTTCCCACCATTAGAAGTAGCGGCAGCCATCTCAATTTACATAAGGAACGCCATCTTGCAGCATAATGCAGACTCCATTTCACCACTATTACTGTTGTGCATCCTTATTAGCCCCATTTCTGCTTATTAACCCTGCCCTTTCCAAAAAGACAGTTACATGTGGCATCTTTTGGTCAGTTAGACTAGTTAACTCCCAATTGCCTGCAGGGCTAACAGGCTATCTATAATTCTATCTTCTGTTACTGCCCCCCTGATGGAGAACTAAAAAAAATAAAAAAATAAGGTTAAATAAAGGAAGTGGTAGTAGCAGTAGCCGACCCTTTCAATAGACATAGACCGAGATATATGGCATTATAGAAAATGGCAGATCATTTTGCATTCTATATATTGAAATTGTAGTAAGCAGAATGTGGAATGTAAATAGACATTTTGAAACTAATCATTTCCAGCTCTTGAAAAAAGTGAGGATGAAAGGAAGGAATACATTTACATGAAGCTACAAATTTATAATAGCCAATCTAATTACATCATTAAATTTGTAAAAGGCTCTACAAATTTAGCATCTGCAAGTTTGAGCATTGTTCACTCCATAGCTCAGCATGGAAAAGCACTCAGTGAGGTAGAATTTATTAAAGAAACTCTCCTAAAATGTGCACCAGTTCTATTTCACGATATGCAGAATAAAGATGCAATTACTAAGAGAATATCTAAGTTACCACTCAGACCGGGGCCGGACATGGGGGCGCAGCCTTGAAGGGAGGCCCCACATGACCCGACGCGCCGGCTCTAGCATGGGCTAGGGGGGCTTCGTGTGCCTCCCTCCCTCCACTTGGGGTGGACATGTATGTAGGGTATTTGATGGGGATTAGGGTTTGGGTAAGCTCGTGAACTAGGTGTTTTTGATTGTCACAGTGGCTGGAGCGGGATTTGGTCCTTGGATTCGGTGTAAATTGGTGGAGGATTCAGGTTAGTCTTGGCTCCCAATTTTGATGGACCGGTCTGGTGAAGATCAGGGCAGGGTCCTTGGGGGCTGGTGAAGAGTGGTTAGCCACTTGAGGTGGCTTTTGGTGACCTTGATCCGAGGGTGACGGCTGAGTGTAATCTACAAAGAAAAGAAGTGACCGGTTTTCAACAGACATTATTATGATTATTGTAGCTCCAAGGACCTCAGCCCCAATGGTTCTTTCATGGGTGTTCTGGAATGTTCAGGAATGTTTTGGGAATTTGTATTATGGTAGGATGAATGGGTATGCGGAATTATACTCATTTTATATGGTTATTTATGTTTACTCATGTTGGTTAATAAAACGGCTGCTGTAGCCAATTCATCCAAACTATGTCTCGGTGTCGTTATTGGGCTGGGAAGTTGAGGGTTGGTGCATTGGCCTAGGGTAAGCAGAGTATAGACGTTGCTCAGGGTCAAGTAGAAATATCATAAAAGACCAAATAATGAGATTGAACACAAATGTACAACATCAATTAAAGATAGACATAAGTAATTGTAAATATTTTTCGATCTCTCTTGATGAGACTACTGATGTCAAATCCCATGCTCAGTTGGCCATTATTGGTTGATATTCTGATGGTCTCACAATGAGAGACGAGTTGATAAAGTTAATATCAGTGCCAACAAGTACATCAGGAAGCGAAATATGTAAGGTTGTTATACAAACATTCCGTGACCTAAGCATTGATATCTCTAAAGTTGTGTCACTGACGACAGATGGGGCACCAAACATTGGTGGGGAAAAAAGTCAGATTTGTCAAATTGTTTACGGAAGCTATTGGACATCTGTCTTTTCATTGTATTATCCATCAGGAAGTATTATGTGCCAAGGTAGAATTCACAGACTTAAATGACTTAATATCAGTTGTTACAAAAATAGTTAATTTAAAAGCTGCCTTCACAAGCGAAAATTTTCTGCACTTTTATTGGAGGTTGATTCCACCTACAGTACAATTCTGTAAGTACAATAATGTAAGATGGCTGAGCCGAGGCAAAGTTCTTGATCACTTTGAGGATGAGGATCTGGGAAACTTTCCTCAGCTCAATGATGATAAGCGGGTCAACACCCTGATGTTTTTTTACAGATCTCTCTGTTCATATTAATGAACTGAACTTAAAGTACAAGGTTTTGGCAAAAGCATTGACATTATGTTTAGATACATAAAAGCTTTTGAAAGTAAACTTAAAATTTTCAAGCGAGATGTAGAAACTAAAACTTATAAGTATTTTCCTCAAGTTACAAAGTATTTTGAGAAGGCCAGTGCAGCTGTACAAAATTAAATGGAACCCTTGCATATAAAGTACCAGCATGTTTTAGACTCGTTACTTGACCAGTTCACTGATTGATTTAATCAATTTAGAAGCCTAGAACAGAATATGAAAGTAATTAGGCATTCTGATATAGTAGTGTACAGTAGTTTGGAATCAAATGGTTTCCAATGTATACAAACTGATGATCTGGAGATGCAACTTGCAGAATTTCAAGACAGCATCTGGGTTCAGGTGTTTGTCGACTTGAGGGCAAAGCTTGAGAATCTGGAAAGGCGCCGCTTGGAGATTCAAGATGTGTGCCACTACGAACAGCAAATTAGCAGTGCCTGGAACCGATTACCAGACACTTTTAGCACCCTGAAAAATATAGCAAAGGCTTTACTCACAATTTTTCTCTCCACGTACTTTTGCAAGACCTTATTCTCAGCGTTAAATAATCAAAACCAACCAAAGAAACAGATTGACAGATGAAGTTGGTAGCGCTTGCTTGGGCTTGAAGTGTACAAAATACCAACCTTCAATTGAAGAGTTAGTCAGGGACATTCAGCCACAAACAAGTCAATAATAAGGTGCGTTCACACAGCGCAGTTTTGGTGTCGTTTTAACTGCGCTCCAATTAACCTGCCTTTATCAGCAGCAAGCTTCTTTCAGTTGTCTAAATTGTTCAGAAAGGTGTTTCACGTAAAGAATCAATTACTGTGTTTGAAGTCACTAATTGATTACTCCCTTTCCAAACAGTTTAGATAAGTGAAAGAAGCTTGCTGGTAATAGAGACAGATAATTGGAGCGCAGTTAAAACTGCACCAAAACTGCGCATTGTGAAAGCACCCATAGCCAGGTTAGTTAACTAATTCCCTCTTCCCCTCACTTATCTTAGTTCACGACACCCCACACAAGTTAAATATTATCAAGATCAACAAAAGAAACTGACTGATGGATGAACAAAGAAGTCACTAAGCAGGTAAGTTAAATAATTAGTTTTGGATTATTAAATACAGTTATATATTACAATTATAAATTTTTGTTAAAACTATTAGTATCGCAAAATTATGTTTTTTTTTCTCGAAGTGACACACCACCCGAGTTATGCTCGGTTTCTTGCGGAATTTTGACACACCCAGCTCCAGAGGTTGCACGTCACTGATCTAGACTAGTGTTGAGCGATTGCGTTGGCTATCGA
>JAODAL010082309.1:0-11619 GCA_025379985.1 Phyllomedusa bahiana
TGGTTTCATTTTTGGGTTTCCACACTCAGAGGGGAGTAAGCCAGAGTGCAGGTAGCCAATAACAGGGCAGGGGCTTTTTTCCACCCGGGGGCATGTCCCAACGGGCTGAAGAAATGTCAGCCAGCCATCCAGAAAAAGGGGGGCGTTCCCATCAGCTGCACAGAAATAATATAGATCACGAAAACCCAATCTGCTATTCTAAGTGATTTAGTGTCAAACCAATTAAAAATGCTTATTTTTTACTGCCCCCAAATTTTTGAGATATGATCTTTATAGCGACAAAACCCATTTAACATGTAAATCATATCGCACTGTAAATGGTATGAAAATAAAAAGAACCTAAAATAGAATTTCAAAACTAAATTATTGAACAAAAGTAGTAAAACATAAAACACATGTAAATTTATTATCACTGTAGCCACCGCAAAACATAGCTGACCTTTCAATTGTGTTGCACGGTGACTAAAAAAAATAAACAAAAAAAGAAATAAAAATAAAAAAACTAATTCTGACTTGCTGTTTTTATTCCCTGACAAAAAGAGTTACTAAAAGTTACTCAGTAAGTTAGATATTGCAAAAATCAAGCCCTTATAAAGCTTTGTCAACAAAAAAAAGAAAAGCTTTATGGTTTCTGGAAGGCGGTGAGAAAAAATTCTCCCCATTATAGGGCTAAAACTGGCTGTGGTAGCAAGGGGTTAAGGTCTCTACACAGTGCTACACCCCCCCTACATCTCTGTTGACCATCCTGAGGGTATGTTCACACGGTATAATTGCGGGGCATATTTTGGCGTGTAATACCCAACTTTTCCCTAGCGTATAATATGTGTCATATTATAATATAACATAATATGTGTCAGAGAAAACAATTCCTTTTCTTAAATGCCCGGGGAAGATGAGAGAAATGGACCGCAATCAGTGTTTTAGAAGTACGCAATGGCCAGCGTGTATTTCTCAAACACACGGCGCATTGCACCGCGTACAATATGAACAATGCAATATGCCATGTCAACATACGGTAACTGTGCTCTATCTTTCCCAATAATCTAAAACCGACCCCCTCCATGATCTGAACCTCTGATTCCCATCTCTAAGACTTTTCTTGTGCTGCACCAGTTCTCTAGAATGTGCTACCATGGACACAGCTAATGCAAAAATTTCAAAACCTGCAAAATGGGCTGAATATTCATGGCAGTTTCATGTCACACTATGTATGAACTGTGAGGGTCAAAAATCACACCTGATAGCAAACAGATAAGAGCAAGAATTACTGATCCCTCCGTCACGCCTCACAAGTTTCCAGATTGATCATTTCTTGACCTGTTGTAAATAACTTCTCTACTTAAACATAACATAAATATAACATATATTTATGTTATATTTAAAGATTCTAAGATCCTTTGAATGTCCATGTCTTTTGTGTATAAAAAGCTTACCATAAATATATTCAGTTAGCCTCTAAAAGGTATTGCCTGATTTCTTCACTCTTCTACTACCATGGACAGAAGGGGGAAACATCTCTCCTTGAGGAGAGCCACCAGTCATATTTATAAAAATACACAGTTTAAGCATATCCTAAAAAAAATTCCCATTGTCCAGTTTAAGGACTTTTAATTTATCTCCTCCCCCCTTCCATGTTCTTTAGAATCTGGTCTCTTCATTCACAGTATCCCCACACTCCTTGCACCATAATACACTTTATATCTGAGCAGTATTATACAAGTTATATCTTTGCACATAAGGGGCAGTATTATAGTAGATATATTCTTGTACATAAGGGCAGTATTATTGTAGTTATATTCTTGTACATAGGAGGCAGTATTATAGTAGTATTATTCTGTACATAGGAGAAGTATTATAGTAGTTATATTCTTGTACATAGGAGCAGTATTATAGTAGTTATAGTCTTGTACATAGGAGCAGTATTATAGTAGTTATATTCTTGAACATGGGGCAGTATTATAGTAGGTATATTCTTGTTCATGGTGTCAGTACTATAGTTGTTATATTCTTATACATAGAGGCAGCATTATAGTAGTTATATTCTTGTATATGGGGCAGTATTATAGTAGGTATATTGTTTTACATGGGGCAGTATTATAGTAGGTATATTCTTGTACATATGGGGCAGTATTATAGTAGTTATATTCTTGTACATATGGGGCAGTATTATAGTAGTTATATTCTTTATTATAGAGGGCAGAAATTTTAGTTTGGTTATTCTTGTACATGGGGACAGCATTATAGTAGTTTTATTCTTGGGACATAGGGTGCAGTATTATGGTAGTTATATACTTGTACATATGGGGCAGTATTATAGTAGTTATATTCTTTTATATAGAGGGCAGTATTATAGTAGGTACATTCTTGTACATAGGGGCGGTATTATAGTAGATATATTCTTGTACATGGAGGAAGTATTATAGTAGTTATATTCTTGTACATAGGGGCAGCATTATAGTAGTTATATTCTTGAACATAGGGTGCAGTATTATAGTAGTTATATTCTTGTGCATAGGGGAGTATTATAGTAGTTATATTCTTATACATAGGGGAGTATTATAGTAGTTATATTTTTGTACATGGGAACAGTAATATAATAGTTATATGCTTGTACATAGGGGACAATATTATAGTAGTTATATTCTTGTACATAGGGGCAGTATTATAGTAGTCATATTCTTGTACATAGGAGCAGTATTATAGTAGTTATATTTTTGTATTTAGGGCAGTGTTATAGTAGTTATATTCTTGTACATGAGGCAGTATTATATAGTTATATTCTTGTACATAGGGGGAGTATTTTAGTAGTTATCTTCTTGTACATAGACAGTATTATAATAGTTATAATTTTTATTTAAAAGGGGCAGTAAATTTTAGTAGTTATATTTTTGTACATTTTAAAGGGCCGTAAAAAAAGAATTATATCCTTGTACTTTGGAAACATTTAATAGTATTTTTATTTTTATGTTCATAGAGGGGAGTATTATAGTAGAAACAGAAAAAACTTGTACATAGAGGACAGTATTATATTTGTTTTTGGGCACAAAGGGGTCCGGGCCCGCGACCCCCCACGACCATTCTTCCCGTCGGGGGGGGTTTTGGGCGGGTGGCTGGGCGGCCCGCACCCCCCCTCTGCTTTTCCTCGGCGCCGCCTCTCTTACCCGGCCGCCCCTCCGGGGAAGCCGCACCGCCTGTCCCCCGCGGGGTTTGGGGGGCCGCGCTTAAGGCCGGCGGCCCTCGCCGGTTCCTAAATTTAAAGGGGGCCCGTGTCCCTATAATTTTGGGTTATTGTCGGGCCTGGTCCATTTAAGGTATCCGCCCCCAAAATTTCCCTTCCCGCCATTTTGGGTTTGGGGTGGGTTTTTTGGGCGTTAGAGAGTATTTGGGTTCCGTATTTAAATTTCCCGTGTACCATTCCGGGTTTCTTAAGTTTCCTGACCTTGCCTTTTTGCCGCCTTGGCCCCTGACCCCTTTTTGCCCGTTCTTAAAAACGAACCTCTGCTGCCTGCCCCGACCTTATTCCCCCCCCGACAAAAGCCTCTGGAATTTCATTCTGTACCCGCTGTACCCTTGGGCCCCCTTCCCCAAGCAAGTCACATCAGGGGGTTTAAAGACCTGGTAGCCTCACGGCCCCACAAGTCCATCCCCCCCTTTTTCGGTGGGCTCTGGTGGGAAAAAGGGGGTTAAAATTTGATTCCGTTCCCTGGCGGGGCCCTTTTTTAAACATCGCTTTTCGTTGGCCCCGCAAACCCCTCCCCCGTTTCAGTACGACTGGCCATGGGTTTCCCCCCAGGGTACCCCTGCCGATTTTCCCGGGGGAAACACCCACAGCTGTCCCCACAGAGTCAAAGCATCGACCAGCTTGCGGCCAAAGATGCAGAAACCCGGCACTCGTCTGCCCCCACCGGGGGTGGGTGGCCCCCCCACCTGCATCCGTTTTCTCCCACCCCTTTCCTACCTGCTTCGGCGGCCCGGGGCCTTCTCTGCATTTTTGCCACTCCCCTCACGCTACGATGGAGACCCCAAAAAAGGGCCGAGGGGTTTTTCAGCCAGTCTCCAAACCACTCGAAAAAATGGGGGACCCCAAAACCCTTTCAGAAACAAAACCAAGGTGGGTTTATAATCAAACCTCTTTTCTGGAGAACCCTTTGGGTTGGGCCCCACCCCCCTTTTGGGGTCGAGGGGGTCCCCTGGGCGGCGGGAATTTAAAACTTCCCCCCGGGGGGTTTCCCCAAAGTTTCGGGAAACCCGGCCGGACTTCTTCGGCGGGGGCCCCAGCACGCTCCGGGTAGTCAGGGGGACACCACAGTCGGTTTAGTATTCGGGGGCGGGTTTTGCCAAAAATTTTTCCTTTAGAGCTGGCTGGAACAACGAAGCATTGGTGGGGGAAAAAAAAATTTTTTGGGGCCTCCGGGGCGAATCAAGGAAAGAGCTCGGGGCCGCTTTTGGGGGTTACCCCTGCCTTGGGTGACCTAAACCATTTGGGGCCCCCGGAGTGGATATTCCTCTTCGCCAAAGGCAAAAAAGAACTCCACCTTTCAACGGGAAAAACCCTCCCGTCCACGCCCCTTTCCCCCCCGTTGGCTCCCAAAGTTCCAGCGGTCCAAACCCCTTTTCCTTTCCCCCAATGGGCCCCTTTAAAAGGAACCCAAGAGGGCCCAGAGAACCCCCCCTGTCCAGGAGGGAAAGTTCTAGCGTCGTCGAAGGGAGTTTGCTTTTATTTGTGGGGGGGTTCCGGCCATTTCATTGGGGGCTGTCCTTTCCCCGGGAAACTTCCGCCCCACCAAGGGCTCGTGGGAAAGGCAACCCTAGGGGTTTTAGAAGGGCCTTTCCCCGTTGGGCCCAGCCCGGGACAAAATTTGGGGCTTCTCTGGGCAGCACCTTTTACCAACCCCTTTTTAAACGGGCTCAGGAAACGGCAGGGGAAAATTAAAACCCCCAACTTTGACCAAAGGGTTTTGTTTCCCCGGTTACCCGCTGCAAAAAAACCCATGTTCGCTCCTCGGGCAATGGCGAATGCCTTAAGGGCGCATTTCCCCCCCGAAAGGCCCCCCCCTTCTTGCAAATTTGGGGGGTTCACAAAAGGGGACGTTGCAACTATTGTCCCCCTTTGACCTTTCCCCGGAAATCCTTCCGGGCCCCCCCTTGGGGTGCAGGAAACCCTACCCCGACTTTGGGTTGGGCCAAAGGGGAATCATTTCGGGGGTTTCCGCGTGTTTTCTCTCGTTGCCTTTCTTTAAACCCAACTCCCCTCCTCAAAATGTTTTCCCGAAGTCCGCCAAACCTCCCCCCAGGGCCAAAATTCCCCCCTTAACCCCCGGGAAATTTTTGGCCCTTGGGCCCCCTTTTGGGAAACAAAGGTTAGGTTCCCCTTTTCCTTTCCAAAAACCGGCCCCCAAGATTTTTTCCCATTGCCTGCAACCTGGCTTTACCCCTCCCAGAGGGCCCGGGTTTACCCCCTTCCCCCCCGGAGACTAAGGCGAGGGCTGAGTACGCAAGGGGAACCTCCGCAAAAGGGTTCATCCGTTTAAGGGCCCTCCCTCTCCGGCTGGGGCCCCTTTTTTTCCCTTTGGTGGAGAAAAAGGGGCCCGGGGCCCCCCCGGCCCGCATTGACTATCGGGGCCTGAATAAAATTAAAAAACCCCAAAAAAAACCGCTTACCCCCCTTTTCCCTTAAATTTTCCCCCAAATTTTTGGAAACCGGCCAAGCTGCGGTGGGGCGAAAATATTTTTCTAAATGGATCTACGCGGGTCCTACAAACTTAATCTGCCCTTAGGGAAGGTGGGGCGAATGGAAAACGGCATTTAATCAAAAGGGAACGGCCCATTTTCGATATTTTGGTTTTTGCCTTTCGGGGCTCTGCAACGGCCCCGGGGTATTTTAAACCCCTTTGTTAACCAAGAAACTTTCGGGCCCTATTACTTTTCTGTGTAAACGGGCTACTTTGGAAGATATTTTTCATCTTTCTCCCCTGATTCTCGAGACCCCATCGCCCCCCGGGCCGCCAGGTTTCCCCCCCGCGCCTCCGCACTCCTTTAAACTCTTTGCCAAGCCCCCCCAAAATTTCCTCTTTGAAACGTGCCCGCTTACCCCTTTTTAGGGCCACATCGTCTCTGATAAGGGCTCCCAAAAGGATCCCCCAAGCCCCTCGGGTTGTTGCAGTGGGCCCCAACCGGGGCCTTTCCCCGGGCCCCCCTTTTAAACGTTTTCCGGGATTTTGCATTATTTTAGGGAATTTCATCCCCCACTTTTTACATGGTGGCTTCCCCTTTGGGGGGGCCTGGGGGGCTAGAAGGAAAGCCCAAACCCAAAACCTTGGGGGGTTTCCCGAGGCCCCAAGGGGAAGCCTTTCCCGGCCCCAAAAAGGGGGGGGGGGCATTTGGGGTTGGCTTTGGGCCCCCGCCAGGCCCAACGCCGTTTATTCTGGGTGGGAGTTCGTCAGTCGGGCTGGTGCCTCCTCCTGCAGAGTTTCCCCCCCGTGGAAGCCCAACATACCTGTGGTTTTTTCTCCCAAAACATTTTTTTCCTGCCGAGCAAAAAACCCATCCCTTTGGTGATTTTGATAAAATTTTGGCCATTAAACTGGCTCTTTAAAAAATGGCGTTTACCCCACTGGGGGGGGCTCGCCAACCCCTTTTGGGCTTTTCAAAAACCACAAGAAACCCTATAAATTTTAGTCGGGTTCCAAAAGCCGAATCCCCGGGAAGCTAGGGTTTGGGCAATACCCTTTTCCCCCTTATGACTTCCCCCCCTACATTTTTTGGCCTGCCAAAAAACCTTTGGGGCTGATGCTCTTATCCCGTTTTCCCGGGTACAGTGGGGCTCCCACCTCCTTCCCCCCGCACATTTTTCCCCCCCGGGGCGACTCGTACCCCCCTGCCCCCGTGGGCCTCCCCACCTAAACCCCCCGGAAGGGCCTTTTGTGCGACCCGGCCCTTGCGCCTTAGAATCCTGAAAATGGGGACCCCTTTTCCCATGGTTTTGGGCACCCAAAGGGGGTTTTATTAGGTCCCCTTTAAATTTTGTATCCCGATATTAAATTGGTGGCCTACTCTTGTCAGGACATGAGGGACTTTTTTTTTAGCCTGCTCCCCCCGGGTTCCCTAATAAGGTTTTCCCCGCCCCAAAACCCCCCGGGCCTTCTTCAGCCGTCCCCCGTGCCAAAAAACCCCGGACCCATGTTTCCCCGGACTTTCATTACGGACCTCCCCCTCCTCTGGAAAAAACGGGGCCCTTTTGGGTTGGGTTTCCGATCGTTTTTTCCCCAAAAGGGGCCCCCCTTTATCCCCCCTGGTCTGGGTTCCCCTCTGCCCCCCAAATGGCCCCAAAATTTTTTCTGTCCCCGTTTTTCCCTCGCCCCCGGGTTTTCCCCTTTTCAAAATTTTCCCCAAAATAGGGGGGTCCCCAAATTTATTGTAATTTTTGGGGGGGGCTTTTTTGTGGTCCCAAATTTCCAAACCCGTTAGACTTCCTTTCCCCAAAACCACCCCCAGACTAAAAGGGCAGGGGTTGGAAAAAGGGTCAAACCCGGTGTTTTGGGGAAACCCACTTAGGCTTTTTGTCCGCCCGTCGGGATAAAACCCGGGCTGATCTTTTTCCCCGGGGGGGAGTTTTTCTTAACCCCCTTTTGCTTCGGGATCCCGCGGGGGCCTCCCCCTTTTTTGGGCGTGTTTGGGTCACATCCCCGCCCACCTCTCCCCCTTGTACCTCGTGTCATGTTCCCCCGGGCCGGGGGATGCCCAAGTAAAGGACATCAGGGCTTTTTGGCAGCTCCCCAAAGAAAAAAGGCCCCCGTTACCCGGGGTTCTGGCCCCCCACTAAAGTCCCGGGGACAGATACCGGGAGGCTCCGCCCCATTGAGCCAGGGGTTAAAGGGTTTGGGGCCCATCCCGCCCAAAAATATTCGCTTTAGGGGGACTGCAAACGTCTAAACCCCGGTTTTTCCTACAAAACTCCGCCGCCTCCTACCCTGCCCCATCCCCCCAAAAACCTTTTAAAGTTCTTCCTCAAGGGCCCGTTGTTGCTGGGAAACCCCTTCTCCCGTTGGGGCCTGTCTCGCCTTCTCCGGTGGCCAAACCTTAAAAATCTTTGAAGGGCAAAAGGGGGTGCGGCACAGAAGACAGTGAAAGGGGGGGGGCGGGTTTTTTTTCTCATTTACTGGAAGGGGTTTTTGGGCCCGGGGGGAGCCCGGGCGTGGGGGGAACCGGAAGAAACCCCAACCCATCCCCCTGGGCCTCCTCTCTAGGTTTCTAAAAAAGAGGGGGGGGACCTAAGGGGGGGGGGTTTCTGTCAAGGGGGGGGCGCCCCGGGCCCCCCTGCCCCCGAGCCCTTTTTCCCGCTCGCCAGGGGGGTTTTGGGGCCCGGGGGCTGGGGGCCCGCGACCACCCCTTTTGCCCCCTCGGCGCCGGGCCCCCTCTTTCCCGTTTTACCCTCCCCTTGCTTACCCTTTTCCCACCTTGGCCCTTTTGCCCCCGCCTGCCCTTTTGCCCGTCTCTGGGCTCCAACCTTTTGCGCCTGCCCTTTACCTTCTGCCCTGCCCCCGACTTTAGCTCCCGGGTTATGGTTTTTTTTTACCCCCGCTGTACCCGGGCGCCTTCGAAAGGGAAGTCACGTCAGGGGGTAAACCACCTGGTTAAGGCCACCGGGCCCCAGAAAAGCCCTCCCCCCTTTTTCGGCGGGCTCTGGGAAAAACCCGGGGGGTACTTTAAAATTCCCCCTTTTCCCCGGCGGGCTTAGCTTCATCCGGGTTTTCGTTTTCCCCCCCCCCGGTTCCCCCCCTCCGTTTTCAGTTTTAAAATTTTTTGTTTCATAGGAGCAGATTAAAAGTAGTTATAAATTTTTGTACAAAAAGGGGGGCATTTGTTATTGTTATATTCTGTACATAAAAAGGGGTATTAAAATAGTTATATTCTCATACAAGGAGGGAAAGTATTTATTTTTTTAAATTTATAATTTTTCTTTTACATAGGGCAGTATTTTTAGGGAGTTATAAATTTTGGGACATAGAAGGCCGTATTATAGGTTTTGTTTTTATTTCTTTCATAGGGGGCAGTATTTTTTGTTTATTTCTTGTACATAGGAGCGTATTTTAAATAGTTTTTAATTACTTGACATAGGGGGAGTATATGGGAGTTATTTTTCTTGTACATAGGGAGGGGTATTATAGTAATTATATTCTTGTACATAGGGGCAGTAATATAGTATTTATATTCTTGTACATAGGGGCAGTATTATAGTATTTATATTCTTGTACATAGGGGCAGTATTATAGTATTTATATTCTTGTACATAGGAGCAGTATTAGGAGCAGTATTATAGTACTTGTATTCTTGTACATAGAGGCAGTATTATAGTAGTTATATTCTTGTACATAGGATGCAGTATTATAGTAGTTATATTCTTGTACATAGAGGAGCAGTAAAGAAAAAATAATATTATAGTAGTTATAATTCTTGTACATAGGGGCAGTATTATAGTAGTTATATTCTTGTACATGGGAGCAGTATTATAGTAGATACAGTATATACTTGTACATAGGGAGCAGTATTATAGTAGTTATATTCTTATACATAGGGCAGTATATATAGTAACTTGTAATTCTTGATAATAGGAGCAGTATTATAGTAGTTATATTCTTGTACATGGGAGCAGTATTATAGTAGATACAGTATATACTTGTACATAGCTGACAGTATTATGGTAGTTTTACAGTTGTATAAATGTTACAACATAATGGTATTAACAAAATTACTTTGTTATTAATGTTATTTTTATGGTGTTGATATCAGCTAGATACAGGAGCGGTCTAAAGCAGCCTGGCATCTGCAAACTATCAGAGATCGCAGCATAATACAAGCTCCTATATCTCTTTGGCAGAGAGATCACTGTATCCTTTTGTCCTTTCAGAAGGAACAGTAGCCACAAACTCTGTTATATTATGGAATTACTAAGTAAGCAATTCCCTACCAGAATCATAATATAAGTTCCAGCAGAGAATGCTTCATGAAAAATCAAAAGATTTGTCCAGATTTTATTAAGAGGCATATTCATTATACAAAGCGAAGATCTGCAACTTTCTTATTATGTTGTAATTCCTCACCACTTATAGGATTTCTGTTGGCTGACTGTAAATTAATATAAAAAATCTCATTAAAAGAGAGACTACACTGCAATGAGCCACGCTCCTATGTGGGCAACAGAAGTTTACATTCACTGACAGTAAGCAGAGATCTACATAACTGAGTATCACTGAAATGGAAAAAAAGAAAAAAATGGACCAGGCGCACGTGCAGGTGTAGGTAAAAAAGCCAAGTCTAAAGGCTTCTCATTAAAAGTTTTTATTCTTAAAAATGTCGCGGCATTACCGAGACAAAATTAAAATCATAGGAACTTAAAAAGACATTTAACGCGTTTCGCGCGTGTAACCCGCGCTTCATCAGAAGTCCAGAAGTCCTGACTTCTGATGAAGCGCGGGTACACGCGCGAAACGCGTAAAGTCTCTTTTAAGTTCCTATGTTTTTAATTTTGTCTCGGTAATGCCGCGACATTTTTAAGAATAAAAACTTTTAAATGAGAAGCCTTTAGACTTGGCTTTTTTACCTACACCTGCACGTGCGCCGGGTCCATTTTTTTCTTTTTTCCATTTTGTGGCTTTTTCTCCTACCGGTCATCCGAGCGGAGCAACAGAGACCATCGGCTGCCGTAGTAAGGGCTACGGGGTACAAATAGCCCTGCAAGCGCTTATGAGTGTTGTGCCTCTAAAATAAAAGCGCAACACTAGAAGGTGAGAAAATTTCTCTCTACTTTTCTATTTTACCATTTACAATATAACGCTATTGTGCGCCCCCTTTCTTTTCCTTTCCTGCATAGTATCACTGAAATGATGTATATTATAAAGGTGCAGATGTTTTTAGAATACTATAATTTTATTTTCTTCATAATCAGGTCAAAACAGAGGACCTATAATTCAGTTTCACGTCTCATTTTTGCTTTCCATACTTAGGGTACTTTCACACGTTGCGTTTTTTGGTGCGTTTTATTGCCTTTTGTTGATGCATTTTTTTGCAGAAATGCACAGCATGGATTACTGTGCATTTCTGAAGAAAAAAAAAACGCATTAAAAAAACGCATAAAAAACGCACCGCGTGTTAAAACAGAGAACACCACACAATGATTACTCCCCTTGGTGACTTCTCTACAATCCCTCCTATTGTGCTATAACACAAAGCACTAGCCTTCAATAAGCACCATCCTCATGTAAATGCATCACCCCTGCCCGTCTATTATCTCTGCCCTATGCCAGCTGGTACAAAATTAGTCTGTGAAATATCCTGCACGGTCAGCAGGTTTAGAAGTCCGGCATCCTGGGTCATTTCTCCATGTATTAGGCGTATGCATTGAGTATGAACAAGGCGATCCATCCTATCCGTGCGGTAGACAATCAGTCTCGCTTTCTTTCTTTGTTCGTGCTGCACAATCACCATACGCACCAACATTGTATTTACAAGGGGAAATTGTTATGCAGTATTTATGGCGTGACAAGTGTTGGCTCTGCCAAGCTGCACGTGAAATTATTCATAGAGAAGTAGCCGACCTCCTTGGATTTTCAGGGAGTGGGC
>JAODAL010082310.1:0-11619 GCA_025379985.1 Phyllomedusa bahiana
CGAAACTGTTATGTTTTGATATAATAAACTGTATTTTTTGCCCCTTTAAATTTCCCGTGGTAAATATAAAATTCTGTTTTAAGTTTTTTAGTAGATGCTGCGTAAATGAACAGTGTGGGTGCGAAAAAATAAAAAAAACACGTAACTGTTTGTTTTGATATAATAAACGGATTTTTGACCTTTCAATTCCCTGGGGTGAATATAGAATTGTGTTTTAAGATTTACGTGGGATGCTGGGCCAATAACAGTGGGGGGCGCAAAAGTCAAAAACACGTAACTGTTATTTTTTTGATATAATAAAGGGTTTTTTTCACCTTTAAATTTCCCCCTGTGGGATATAGAATTGCTGTTTTAAGTTTACGTATTTTGTGCGTCAATAAACAATGTGGGGCGCAAAAGTCAAAAAACAGAAAACTGTGAGTTTTCGTACATCCCGGGTATTTTTGCCAACAAACAACCTTTGATAAAAGATTGCGGGTTTTGTTTTTTAAGTGAAAGGGGGGAAATATTCACAGTCACAGGTGTAATGGGTAAAACTGAACCCCTTTCTGAATGTATACTGATATAAAGTGGAGTTTTGCAGCTAAAAAAGGACCTGCGTTATTTAAAATGAGTGACCCAATTAAGTTAGGCTCCCAATATCCAGGAAATATTTCAATAGAAACTGTTAATAATAAAGATATTCACTACATGTCTACACAAGTTTTGGGGAAAACTTTATCCAGTGTTCTTTTTAGATAGAGTTGTCTGTGTTCGCCCGCGGGGCCCCCCCCCCGGTTTCCCACCGCCCGTGAATTTCAGCGGTAGATGTGCTTTAAAATTTCTCTAGCTAACTACAAAAAATCTTAAAAATCTCTAATCTAACAAAAATTGGAAGGATCACGCTAATAGTAGGGGTTTTTCTCTGTGCAGAAAAGCTAATTTCGCGGCTTTTTGGCCACAGCAGAGGAGGTCTTACCTATGGACGCTGAGAGGGCATGAGGCGAAAAAGGAAACGCGTTCTATGTAAAACGGGGGTTCCCTTGATTTTTCCAGCCCCTCGCAACCTACAATCCCAGTCATGACGTCGAAAAACATTCACCCTGCTCTATTTTGTAAATTGATTTGTGGCCCCCAAAATTACAGAAGCGCCGGAAAAAAAGGGGGATTTAATAGATGATGCCAGATTTTAACCCTTTAAATTTTCGCATGATCTGGGAAATTTTAATAACCATAAAAAAACCTTTTCCGATTTCAAACTTTGTCGAAAAAAAAATCGCTCAACACTGTCGTTTTTCATCTAAAAAAAACACTAGTGGAGGATTCAGGGGTCCTGTCATCTACTCTTTCACTATTGGAGGAGTTTAGGAGTCATGTATTTTACTATGCATGGTGGGGAATCAGGGGTTTTTCATCTACCCGGGACACTGGTGGAGGAGTCAGGGGGCGGGTTTTCTACTATTTCACTGGTGGGGAGGGAAGGGGTCATGTCATCTACTATTTTTTCACTGGGGGAAGGAGTCAAGGGTAAAGTTTATCTACTATACAATGGGGGAGTAGTCGGGGTTTAAAAGGGCATCTACTTTTTAAAACTTTGTGGAGGAGTCAGGGTCTGTCTTCTTCTTTTTACACTGGTGGAGGAGTCCGGGGTCATGTATCTACTATACAAAAGGGGGGGAGGAGGCAGGGGTCATGTCTTCTTCTATACAATGGGGGAGGAGTCAGGGTATATCATTTACTTTACACTGGTGGAAGGGGGTTTAGAGGTTTTGTCATTCTATTATTCCCCTGGCGGAGGAGGGGCCCGGATTCATTTTCATCTACTTTACACGCCCGGAGGGATCAGAGGTCATTGTCATCTATATTTCATGGGTTTTGGGGAGTCAGGGGGGCTTTTCATTACTATTCAATGGTGGGGAGTAGGGTCCTGTCCCTACTATACACTGGTGGAGGAGTTTAAAGGGGTAAAGTCAACTATATACCCTGGTGAAGGAAAATCAAGGGTCTTTTTTCTACTATACAATGGTGGAGTAGTCAGGGGGGAGGTCCATCTACAATTTCAATGGTGGGGGTCGGAGGCATGTATTCTACTATAATTGGTGGAGGAGTTTAGGGGGGCTTTTCATCTACTATACAATGGTGGAGGAGGGAGGGGGAGTATTTTTTATACAATGGTTTGGGGGAGTCAGGGTCATTTTCATCTACTTTACAGGTGGAGGGGGTCAGAGGTTCTGTCATCTATTTTACACTGGGGGAGGAGCCAGGATTCCCTGGGCATCTTTTTTTTACAAGGGAGGGGATCAGAGGTTTGTCATCTACTATAAAACCCCCCGGGGGAGGAGTTTTAAGGGGTCCCCCCATCTTTCTATACAAAAGGGGGAGGAGGTTAAAGGAAATCCTGTCACCTAAATATACACTGTTTGGGGAAATCCCGGGTTTATGGGCATTTTAGTTAAATGGTGGAGGGGTCAGGGGTCAGGTCATTACTATACAAAAAGGGGGAGGAAATCAGGAGTTTAGTCATCTTTCTATACACTGGTTTGGGGGAGTCAGGGGGGCATTTTCATCTACTATAAAATGGTGGGGAGGAGGGGTCTGTACTTCTATACAATGGTGGGGGAGGGCAGGGTCTTTTATCTACTTTAAAACTGGGGGAGGAGTCGGGGTTCTGCAACTACTTACACTGGGGGAGGAGGCCAAAGGAAATTAATTTTCATCTACTTTACACTGCTGGGGGGCATCAGAGGTCATGTCATCTACTATACACTTTGGGGGAGGGTCAGGGGTCTGTTCCCCACTATACACTGGGGGAGGAGTCAGGGTATGTCAATTAATATACACTAGCGGAGGAGCCAGGGGGCATGTCATCAATATACATTGGTGGGGGAGGGCAGGGGGCATTTTCATTTAATATACAATGGGGGGGGAGTCAGGGGTTTATGTTCATCCCAATATACACCCGGTGGGGGGAGTTTAGGGGTCATGTCATTTTTTACTATATACTTGGGGGAGGGGGTCAGGGGGTTTGTCATCTACAATCACTGGGGGAGGAAATCAGGGGGGCATGTCATTTCTTTACATGGTGGAGGATTCAGGGGTCATGTCATTACTATACATGGGGGGGAGGGGTCAGAGGTTATGTCATCTACTATACACTGGTGGAGGAGTCAGGGGTCATGTCATCTACTATACACTGGTGGAGGAGTCAGGGGTCATGTCATCTACTATACACTGGTGGAGGAGTCAGGGGTCATGTCATCTACTATACACTGGTGGAGGAGTCAGGGGTGTAAGGGTTCGGTGGATTCCCTGGACCACCGCAAGCGATGATACTTAAGCCACGCCAGGGACCGGATTCTAAGTAGCCCCCGGTTTTCACCAGAGCCCGCCGCAAAGCAGGATGGACTTGCTGCGGCGTGAGGCTACCAGGTCGTTACCCCTGACGTGACTTGCTTGCGGAGGCGGCCGGGGTACTGCGTGGTACAGAAACGTAAGCCAGAGGCGTAGTCGGGGACAGGCAGAAGGTCAGGGCAGGCGGCAGAGGTTCGTGGTCAGAGACGGGCAGAAGGTCAGGGCAGGCGGCAAGCAGGCAAGGTCAGGAAACGTAGCGGAATGGACGGGTTTACACGGGTAAGCAATACGGACTCTAAGACACTCCAAACTCACTCAAAGCACACCAACAATCTGGCAACGAGTGCTGGGGGCGTATACCTTATATAGAACCAGTGCCCGGCAATAAGCCAATTACCGGGACACTGGCCCTTTAAATCTAGACCAGCCGTCGCACGCGCGCGCTAGGGGGCTTGCATGCGCACGACGGCCGGGACGGACAGGAGCGGTGTGCAACTGGAGGGGGGCCCAGGTAATGAAGCCGGGGGTGGGGCGAGAGTGGCCAGGTTGACCTCGATGCCCGCGCGAAGCCCAGCAGGTAGGGGAACGGCCGCGGGGGCAGCAGTGACCGCCATGACAGACCCCCCCCCCCCTTAGGTCTCCCCCTCTTTTTTTTGAACCTAGCAAGGAGATCTGGTGACAAGTTGCCTTCCGGTTCCCTCGAACGCTCCTCTGGCCCGAACCCCTTCCAGTCGATGAGAAAGAACCGCTTCCCCCTCACTGTCTTCTGCGCCAGTACCTCCTTGTCTTCAAAGATGTTATCCGAGTTGGCCACAGGAGAAGGTGAGACAGATCCACGGGAGAAGCGATTCAGCACCACAGGCTTGAGGAGCGAAACATGGAAGGCGTTCGGGACACGCAGAGTGGGAGGCAAGCGAAGCTTGTAGGAGACCGGGTTAAGCTGACAAAGTACAACAAAAGGGCCCAAATATTTAGGGCCCAACTTGTAGCTGGGTACCTTAAAATGGATGTATCTGGCCGATAGCCTCACCCTATCACCTGGCTTAAATACAGGGGAGGTCTCCGGTACCTATCGGCTTGAACTTTAGTACGAGTGGAACCCTGAAAAAGGGGCCCTGACGAGTGACCTGCCAGAGTGACTTGATGCTCGTACTTGGGCATCCACGGCAGGAACGCGACACGAGAGGCTAGGGGGAGAGGCGGGCGGGGATTGTAACCCAAATACAATAAAAAGGGGGAGGCTCTAGCGGACTCAGAGTCTAGGGAATTATATGAGAATTCCGCCCAAGGGGAGAAGGTCAGACCAGATACCCTGACGGGCAGAGACAAAATGTCGCAGATAAGTCCCTAAGATTTTGTTGACCCTCTCCACCTGCCCGTTGTCTGAGGGTGGTACGCCGATGAAAAGTCCAGTGGACCCATAACTGATAACAGAGCCTGCCAGAATTTAAATACAAACTGGACTCCCCTATCAGAGATGATGTGAAAAGGGAGCCCGTGTAACCGAAAAAATGTGGGGGGAAAAATAGCGGGGGCTAACTGGGGTGCCGAGGATAACCCGGGCAGGGGCACAAAATGAGCCATTTTAGAAAATCTGTCCACCACCACCCAAAGGGACCGTGTTTCCGGAGGAGGCCGTAGGTCGGGGGACAAAATCCATAGCAATATGGGACCAAGGTTTCTCTGGCACGGGAGAGGCTGAACCCAAACCCGGGGTCTGAGGCGAGGAACTTTGTTCCAGCACAGGAGGTACGGCTGGGGACAAAATTCCTAACGTCCTGCGCGAGGGTGGGCCACCAATAGTATCTCGAGATGAGTTGTACGGGATTTGCGGACCCCAGGATGACCTGCTGTTCGAGAGAATGTCCCCATTTAAGGATACGAGGCCGCAAAGCAGACGGACATGGTCTTCCCCGGAGGCAATTGTTGAGGTCTACCGGAGCTGCCGAAAGAAGCCGTTCCGGGGGGATGTTTGTGCTGCAGGGGTGGCTCCAACCCCACCGTGTCGGAGGATCTAGAAGGAGCGCCCGCCCTGATGTTTTTTTCAGCCGGTCGGAGTGTAAGGGGAAAATTTAAAAACGGGCGAAAAAAAGCGACCACTGGCTTGACGTGGATTCAATCGCTGAGGCAGATTGTAAATAGAGAAGATTCTTATGATCCGTGTAGATCTCTATGGGATGGCGAGCCCCTCCAGCAATTTGGCGCCACTCCTTTTGGGCCAACTTTATGGCAAGAAGCTCCCGATCACGATAGTGTAATTGCGTTCGGCAGGAGTAAAGGTCTTGGAGATAATCCACACGCCCGCAATTTCCCCCAAGGAGGACTTCTGCAGAAGGACGGCGCCGGCACCAACAGAGGAGGCGTCGACCTCTAAGACAACGGGCGCAGAGGGTCCGGACGAGAGAGAGCAGGAGGGGAGGCAAACGCAGCTTTCAGAGTTTGAATGCCTTTGGGCCCCGGAAGGCCATGATTTGGGGTCGCCACCTTCTTGGTGAGGGCCACCATTTGGAGCCACCAGAGAGGAGAACTGTGGGATAAATTGTCTGTAATAATTGGGAAAGCCTAGAAAAGCGCTTTAATGTCCCGAAGGCCCACCAGACGGGGGCCCCTGTAGGACAGCAGAGAGCTTGGCGGGGTCCATTTGTAGACCTTGATCCGACACGATAAACCCTAAAAAGGGCAGGGAGGTGCGTCGAACAGGCACTTCTCCAAATCGGCATAAAGTTGGTGGTCTCGGAGACGTCCCGAGCAACTGGGCGGACAGGTGACGGTGAGTCTCTAGGTCAGGAGAATAGATAAGAATGTCGTCTAGATAAACAATAAAAGCAGACGTATAGAAAATCCCGGGAAAATCTCATTTACGAAGTTTTGGAAGACAGCCGGGGCGTTGCAGAATCCAAAAGGCATGACGAGGGTATTCGAAGTGGCCATCGCGGGTGTTAAAGGGCTGTTTTTCCCCCTCATCAAATTCCGGATCCGAATCAGGTTGTAAGCACCGCGGTGGTCCAGTTTAGAAAAAAATTTTGCGCCACGAAAGGGGGTCAAATAGCTCCGAGATCAAAGCAGGGGGGTATCGTTCTTTACGGTTATTTTATTCAGGCACGATAATCGATAAAAGGGTCGAGGGTTCCATCTTCTTTTCTACAAAGAAGAATCCGGCTCCCGCAGGCGGGAAGACTTGTGGAAAAACCCTTTTCGGAGATTTCTCTTGAATGTAGTCGGACATCGCCTTTGTCTCCGGGACGGAAAGCGGGTAAACTCTGCCTCGGGCAGAGTAGTACCGGGTTGCAGGTCTATAGGGCAATCGAAGGGTGGTGCGGGGGCAGAGTTTCAGCCTGTCTTTCAGGGAAAAAAACATCGGAAAAAATCCTGGTACGGCGCAGGCAGACCTGGCAGAGACTTCATCGGCTCGGTAGCGGCAGACCGCCGGGCTGGGCAGAGCGCCCGAAGGCATCGTGGTGGCATGCCGGGCCCAACAAAGAATCTCGCCTGTGTTCCCGTTTAGGGTCGGCGCATGCTTTGTAGCCAGGGAAGGCCCAGAAGGATCTCAGAAGAGGAACGAGGCGTACGAGTAGTTTCACTGTTTCCCTGATGAAGCGCGCCAATCTGCAAGGTGAGGGGCCCCAGTGCAGAACGAATGGCATCCTTGAGGCATTCGCCACTGACAGAGGACACGAACATGGGGTTTTTGCAGGAGGGGTCACTGGAACCGGTACTGGGAAGCCAGTGCATGGGGTGATAAAGTTACCGGCGGACCCCGAGTCCAGGAAGGCGGTGGCCTGGAAAGGGACTGTCCGGCCGACGTTCCGGGAAAGAACTGGAATGGTCAGACGGGGAGAGGGGTGCCACTGACACCCAGGGTTGCCTCTTTCCCGCGAGCCCTAGGTGCGGGAGTTTCCCGGAGCACCGGACAGTCTCCAATGAAGTGGCCGGAACCGCCGCAAGTAGAAACACAATTGCCTCAGACGTCGCTGTGAGCGTTCCTCCTGGGTCAGATGTGCCCTTTCCACCTGCATGGGTTCGTCCTCATGAACCGTTGGCGGAGGAAGCGGCGGGCGTTGAAAGACAGGAGCTAACCGAGGTAGCCGGCGTGGTCGGGTAGGCTCGCGTTGGAGGTGGAGCTCTTATTGTCTTTCAGCAAAACGGATATCGATCCGGGTGGCCAACCGAATCAGTTCGTCCAGTGAGGAAGGCAGGTTCGCCGCGAGCTCGTCTTTATGCTTTCCCCAGAGACCTTGCAGAAAATTGCTACCATAGCCTCATTGTTCGAGTCTAACTCCGAGGCTAAAAGTGCGGAACTGCACAGAGTACTGTCCCACCGTGGAGTCGCCCCAAAAGGAGTTGGAGCAAAAACTGCGGCAGCAGAGGAGGTGCGACCCGGTTCCTCAAGACAGTTCGGAACCCCTGGAGGAAGACTTTCAGGTTGCCTTAGGGATTTTCCTCGGTCCCACAGCGGAGTGCCCAGGCCAGAGCTTCGCCAGTTAGGAGGCTAATAATGAAGGCCACTTTTGCCCGTTCTGTAGGAAAAATGATGTCCCAGCATCTCGATGTGTATGGAGCATTTGGGTGATGAAACCTCTGCACTTCTTGGGGTCTCCATCATAGCAAGAGGGGAGCGGCAGATGCAGAGAAGGTCCCGGTGCAGGAGCAGGTAGCGCCATGGCTGCAGGAGCGACTGGTGCTGGCGAGGCGGCAGCCGCCGCAGGCGGAGGTAGACGAGCCGCAAGGCTCTGCATCATTGCCCGCGAGCTGATCGATACGCTGGCTCTGCTGGGGGACGGCCGTCGTAACGTCCGAAGGTTCAGGCAGAGGTACCCTGGCGGAATCCATGGCCAAAATTGCCCCGTTAAGGGTTCGGTGGATTCGCTGGACCGCGCAAGCGATGATACTTAAGCCACGCCAGGGAACGGAATCTAAGTAGCCCCCGGTTTTCACCAGAGCCCGCCGCAAAGCAGGATGGACTTGCTGCAGCATGAGGCTAATAGGTCGTTATCCCTGACGTGACATGCTTGCGGAGGCGGGCGGGGGACGGCGTGGTACAGAAGCGGAAGCCAGAGGCGGAGTCGGGGACAGCCAGAAGGTCAGGGCAGACGGCAGAGGTTCGTGGTCAGAGACGGGCAGAAGGTCAGAGCAGGCGGCAAGCAGGCAAGGTCAGGAAACGTAGCGGAACGGACTGGTACACGGGTAAGCAATATGGACTCTAAGACACTCCAAAATCACTCTAAGCCCACCAACAATCTGGCAACGAATGCTGGGGGCATATACCTTATATAGGACCAGTGCCCGGTAATAAGCCAATTACCGGGACACTGGCCCTTTAAATCTAGACCAGCCGTCGCGCACGCGCTCGGGGGTGGGCATGTGCACGACGGCCGGGACGGACAGGAGCGGCGTGCACTGGAGCGGGGCCAGGTAAGTGAGCTGGCGTGGGGGCAAGAGAGGCCGCGGGTGACCGCGATGCCCGCGCCGAAGCCCCAGCAGGCAGGGGAACGGCCGCAGGGGCAGCGGCGCCCGCGGCCGCCATGACAAGGGGTCATGTTGTCAAGTTGGTAATTTAAAGGAAAAAACATCAAAAGTCTGTTTCATCATTATATTCTTATTAAGCGCATCAGATAGTTTGTTAAACTGCTTTTACTGCTATACATCCTTAACGAAGTATCAGATATCTCTTACACAGCTTTACTTGAGACAGATGCATTGCCTGTTAGAAGCAAGAAAGTCAAGGCCTTCCTCCTCTCCCCCAGATAATACAGAGCGCTTCGGAATGTATCATATCAGCTAATGCTTCATATGTACATGCAAATTATAACTTGTTTCTTAGCGACCACCAATTAACCAATCATGTGGTGATAGAATAGTCATGTGATTAAAAAGTTCTATTGGAATGTAATTTACTGTGATTAAACTTCAGATTCCATGTCCGAAACGGAAGGTGGCGGTCATGTTTTCTCGGGCTCTGGCTGCCGGCAGCAATAATAATCATATAATTCGGAGGAGGCATTTAATTGGATAAGGAGTGGAACAAAGATAGATATCCACACCTGATTTAATCATCTTGACAATGTCATCTACTATACACTGGTGGAGGAGTCAGGGGTCATGTCATCTACTATACACTGGTGGAGGAGTCAGGGGTCATGTCTTCTACTATACACTGGTGGAGGATTCAGGAGTCATGTCTTCTACTATACACTGGTGGAGGAGTCAGGGGTCATGTCATCTACTATACACTGGTGAAGGAGTCAGGGGTCATGTCATCTACTATACACTGGTGGAGGAGTCAGGGTTCATGTCATCTACTATACACTGGTGGAGGAGTCAGGGGTCATGTCATCTACTATACACTGGTGGAGGAGTCAGGGGTCATGTCATCTACTATACACTGGTGGAGGAGTCAGGGTCATGTCTTCTACTATACACTGGTGGAGGAGTCAGGAGTCATGTCATCTACTATACACTGGTGGAGGAGTCAGGGGTCATGTCATCTACTATACACTGGTGGAGGAGTCAGGGTCATGTCATCTACTATACACTGGTGGAGGAGTCAGGGGTCATGTCATCTACTATACACTGGTGGAGGAGTCAGGGGTCATGTCTTCTACTATACACTGGTGGAGGAGTCAGGAGTAGTGTTGAGCGATTGCATTGGCTATCGAGATCGATCGATAGTCGATAGTCGGCCGCTATCGATAAGGTTTTTCGATAGTGAGCATCGATTATGCGCGATGACCATTAAAGTCTATGGGAGAGCAACAACACCTTCATTATTACACCCAAACAAGGCTGGAGAAGCTGAAATTAACATACACAACAGTCAAATGGATACGTCCTACATCTTAGGCAACACACTTAGGTTATAAAAGTCACAGAAAAAAAGTCACAGACCATTTACTATCCCTGTCTTGTACCACAGCCTGACCCTTAAACCTGCATCACCCACAACTTAAAAAGTGCCAGAAGGCAGTATGATTTGAACCATCATGTTACTTGAACTGGACATTGAATATCCCGGTCCTGGAACGCAGCATGAGCCCCAAACCTGCATGACCCCCACATTTAAAAACTGCCGCAAAAAGGACTCTATCAACCACCATTTTAGTTTAACAGGAACTTGACTATACATGTCCAGGGACACAGCATGAGCCCCAAACCTGCATGACCCCCACATTTAAAAATGTGCCGGAAAAAGGAGTCTTTCAACCACCATTTTAGTTGAACTGGACTTTGCCTAGACCTGTCCTGGGCCACAGCACGAGCCCCAAACCTGCATGACCCCCACATTTTAAAAGTGCCGGAAAAAGGAGTCTTTCAACCACCATTTTAGTTTCACTGGACATTTACTATACCTGTCCTGGGCCACAGCATGAGCCCCAAACCTGCATGACCCCACATTTAAAAAGTGGCGGAAATAGGAGTCTTTCAAAACCACCATTTTAGTTGAACTGGACATTGACTATACCTGTCCTGGGCACAGCATGAGCCCAAACCTGCATGACCCCCAAATTAAAAAGTGACGGAAAAAGGAGTCTTTCAACCACCATTTTAGTTTCACTGGACATTGACTATACCTGTCCTGGGCCACAGCATGAGCCCCAAACCTGCATGACCCCCACATTTAAAAAGTGACGGAAAAAGGATTATTTAAACAACCATTTTATTTTAAATGGACATTGAATATACCTGTCCTGGGCCACAGCATGAGCCCCAAACCTGCATGACCCCCAAAAAAAAAAAGAGACGGAAATTGGAGTCTGACTACCACCATGTTAGTTTCACGGGACATTGACTATAGCTGTCCTGGGCCACAGCATGAGCCCCAAACCTGCATGACCCCCAAATTTAAAAAGTGACGGAAAAAGGAGTCTTTCAACCACCATTTTAGTTTAACTGGACATTGACTATACCTGTCCTGGGCCACAGCATGACCCCAAACCTGCATGACCCCACATTTAAAAAGTGCCGGAAAAGGAGTCTTTCAACCACCATTTAGTTTCACTGGACATTGACTATACCTGTCCTGGGCCACAGCATGAGCCCCAAACCTGCATGACCCCCACATTTAAAAAGTGACGGAAAAAGGAGTCTTTCAACCACCATTTTAGTTTCACTGGACATTGACTATACCTGTCCTGGGCCACAGCATGAGCCCAAACCTGCATAACCCCACATTTAAAAAGTGACGGAAAAGGAGTCTTTCAACCCCCATTTTAGTTTCAATGGGGCATTGAATTAAACCCGTCCGGGGCCCCAGCATGAGCCCCAAACCCGCATGACCCCACATTAAAAAGT